>UPTC01000444.1:378-14866 GCA_900537255.1 Acanthocheilonema viteae
TATAAATTTAAATTATCTCTTTTTTTATTTTATAAATCAGCAACTGAATGAAATTAATTCTGAAAATCATCATAATCTCTTTCCATCTTACCAATATGTAAAATTATTTTATGATGAAGGAATTTTATAATTAAATTAAATTTCCTCTTTAATACAATGCATACAATTTTATAGTTGAATATTGCAATTGGAACGATTATTTTATCAAATTTCTTTGCATTTTTATTGGATATATTGATTACGATGCCCATACAAAATATTATATTCGAATTGCTAAAGGATAAAAAATGTGACGCATTAATTCAAGTTGATGGAGTTCATAGTTCACTTCTCGATGATACAAAAAAAGATATGACATGAAATTGATTTAGAATAAGCTAATTAACATTTAGATATCACGGAAATTATCCTTATCTATTGCTCTTCTTCCCTTTGATGTTATCGATATTTTTTATTTGGAAGTTTAAATGTATTGTTTGTAGTCCAAAAATATTCTCAAATCCTTCCTCCAAGTTTTTGTTTAAAAGTTACATTTGAAAAAAATTTAAGAATTGAAATAAAAAATTTCTTTAATATGTACGAAGTGAATCATAATCAAACCGCATATGCCACAAACTAACACCTAATACGTATTTATTTCAGTAATGTACTTATTTATATTTCGATGTGAAAAATGAAACACAAATAAATAAATTTGTAACTCATTTCAAATTTGATTAAAATTGAAATATTACAAAAGAAAGAAATTAATCAATCATTAAGATCTTTCAATTTGATATTTCCATCGTCGATACTGCTATGAACTCTTTCCTGTTATTGAATTAACATATGGCTGTGAAGACAGAAAAATCAATTTAACCTGAAAATATCAGCATCGAAAGTTAAATTTAGAAAAAAAATTTACTGATATTTATAATTTTAATTAGTAATTTGCTCATTCTTCACAATGCATTATATATAGTTAAAGAATTCATTGAAAATGTGCAATTTTAAAAATGGAAAATGCATGAAATTTTGAAATTTAATTTTATAAATGCGTGAAATTTCCATTTTTTTAAATTAAAATTACCCAATTTTACCTGTTTATATTTTCTTTTTCGCTATTCCGTGCAGTTAAAAATGCACTTTTGATAATTTCAACGTTAGAAACGGTTGATTCAGCCGATCTAATCATATTTGATTTACAATTAGTCAAATTAGATTTCGATGGATATTGGTGATATTTTAGAATTGACAGCGAAATATACATCATCATGATAGTTAGAATAATAATATATTGATAAAATTTATAAATTAAATATTCATATGTGATATCCAATTCCAATCCCAAACCAATCCAAAACATTTATTTTTGTCAAAATATTTGATTTCAATGAATGAACCTAAAAATAAGCGTAAGGCGATATTACAAATATTTAATATATTTTTCCATTGGATTATTGCAAACTACACAATAAAGTAAAAATTAAATGAAATTAAACGAAAATAAGCACTTTTTAATAATGCAATTTAAATGAATTCAAAAAAGAAAACTAAAAAAATTTTTTTTTTTCTGAGAGAGACAAAGAAGGGAGGAAAAAAAAGAATAACAATTTTGTTGTATATTCCAAAAATAACTATTATGACAAATTTCCATGAATAAATTTTCATTGCATTCAACAATTGACTGATCAACTATTTGACAAATTTTTTTGGTAAATTTAATGATGAAAACGATATGTTTGTATGAATACTGATGAAATAGAGCTGCTATTCAACAACAATATTTGCAAAAAAAGATGATGGAAAAAGCAAGAAAGAAAGAAAATGGATTTTAAAAAAAAAACAGCTGTACAAAGTTTTGTGATGGATGATGATAAATTTGTTTGGACATTTTAAGCTAAAAAGGATTGATTTTGCTAAATTGTTTTAAAAAAAAAAATCAGAATTTAGAGTAGTAAAGTATAACAAATGCAGGCACAACGTTAATTTATTAAAAGTTAATTTATTGTTAATTTATTAAAAGCAATAAATTATCACTAAAATGATAGTATCTAAATTTTAAATCCTAACCAAATATCATTTTTATCAATGAGAAATTGTAAATCAATGAGAATTTTTTTTTCCTTACTAAAAAATTTTGGATACTTTTAGTGTCATTAATTTAAAGGTTACTTTGTGGTAATAAAAATACATCCATTTTATTTCATTCTCACATAGTAATAATAACAATAAATTGTGAATGAAATGGAAAAATTAAGTGCAAACGAAGAGCATCAATTGACGGAACGGAACGGAACGGAATTGAGCAAAAGGGAAAGTTGACCAATTTCATTTTTGTTCGTTAGAAAAAAAAAGAAAAATGTCATTCCTCTCAGTGTCATCAAAATTAAAACTTGCCTTTAGCTTGGGAAAATTTTCGCATGGGAACAGTTATTTTGCCCTTCTTTTACTGTTCTTTTTCTGCCACACATATTCTCTTTCATTCAACATTTTCAATGGAATAAAAATGAAAAGTTTTTCATATTTATGCGCATATTTCTGCGGCAATAAAATGTAAATTCAATTCAGCAAGTTTATACATTTCATAAATCAATTCAATCATCTCTTCGCTATTTCATTTTGCTCTTTTTTTTTTTTAAAAATTTCACAGTTCAGTCACAATATGGAATTATGAATAAATCGCGTAAAATTTCTCCCAAAATCACTTCCAATCAGTTGATTGGAAACAAAAAAAAAAAGCAAACGAAATTATGAAATCTTTCAAATCACTTCGAAAAATATCTGAGATTTCGAGAAACAGTGGATCATTCGAAATTTTTGCTTCTCTTTGACAGTTTTTTTTTTCTCTATCATCGCAACATTTTCTCATTTCTTATTAAGCACCATTTTTCATTTCATAATTTAATTCATTCAATTGAACATTTTAATATGTTGAGTAAAGTTATTTACAATTTCTTGCTGTCCTTAGCATACTTACTACATCTTCCATTTACAGTAGAAATTTTTAGTCTCTTATTTCATTAATTTTTAGAGATTACGGATTTCATAAATAACACTTACCCGTTTATTAGCTGATCTAAAAAACACTTTTCAATTTTAACTCTCTTTCAGGTGTAGATAAAATTTTAACTTAGGAATGAATTCCCCATCATTCATCCATTCATCCTTTTAACTTATTCATACAAGTAAATATCCATCTTCGCAAGCATATGTAGTATACTTTCCAGGAAAAATTACTCAACTTTTTACTTTCATTCATACAGTAAAATTCCATTAATATACTTACAAAAATTGTCACTATGCTAGTAGGATTTTTACATAAAACATCATCTTTATCACTTTTAAGCATCAAAAAATGAGATTAATCATTTGGTTAAAATATTCATTTCATTTACTATAATTGAATGATTATTGAAATATTTCCTTTTTGCGATATATTTTGCACAGATAATTATCAATTTTTATTTGCATTTTCATATTTCTTCATCAAATGACATATATAAATTTGACTTTTCGGAGACAAAAATCATTGAGTGAAATTGAAATGCTAAAATTTTATGTTCATTTCTTTGATGGATGGGTGTGAAATGCAAATGGATTGAATTGGGAATGATACCGTTCAGTTTTTATGATATTTTCTAAAAGTAACTAATCAAATACATTCTTAAATTTTTATTTTATCCTTACGATAACAAATTCGTTCCATTTCAATTCTTCCTCTCTTTTCTTTTCAAATATTTCGATTCGTTTTAATTACTTTTAAGATAAGAAATGCAATTTTCTTTTTTCTAACTTTAACTCTATTTGTACAGTATCATTAGAAATTTTCCTTTTAATGACAACAATTTTTTTTCTTAATTCAATTAAATAATTGTAATAAAAGTTTTAATGAATTACAAAAAAAAATTTTAACCATTGATAATACATTTTAATTTTATCTGTTTTGTCTAAATTTACATTAATTAATTTTTCACTTCTTCCATAAAATAAATTTGTACAGAGTCATACAAAAATTTTAAACTTTTTCGTTTTCTGCTTTTTAATAAATTTTTATTCAATTTTGTTATCAAAAATTTTTCAACGAACCATTAATTATCACATTTATTATTGTTTATCTTTTTTATCTACATCAAAAAAAACTTTTCCGTATTTTATTGTTTCTGAAACAAAAATTGAATTAATATAGATTTAGTGGAAAAAATAAACGATTTAGAAAGAGGAAAGAGATACGAAGAATAAATAGTTAGAAAAAGATGAATGATTTAAATATTAAAATATGATTTAAATATTAAAATATACATACCCTCATCCCCCCAAATAAAACGAATAATAAGTTATTGTTTGGTAGGAAATAATAATAATAATAGATCATTCATAAAGTATTAATATATAATGGATCAATCGACTTCATCCATTATTATCATCGTCATTACCATCGCCATCACCATCGTCATCATCATCGTCATCATCATCATCATCAATCGTTATTGATGTTTTATTAAAATTTTGGTCATTTCATAACATTTCACTGGAGCTAACCATTATATTCGTCCTTTATTGTTGACAGAATTTAAGAGCAACTGAATATCCAATACATATACATTTGCGGCAGAATATAGTTATATTCAATGACTATCATCATCATCGTTTACTATTATCATCATTATCGTCACTGTTATCATTAGGCTACATGTATTTCAAGTGATTTTATAATCTTCATTAGCATAACTAACAAATATGGATGAATCTTTCTTTTTTTAGAAATTTAGCGAGAGAATCCTTAAAAATTGCTTGTAAATTTGTAATTAATTCATTAATAATTTACAGTATAATGTAAGAAATTAATATAAGTTTATCACTTACATATATATTTTTTTATTTGCTATAAATCATATGTTTATTTATCTTTTGCTACTATTTTTTAATTAAAATCAACGTTGGAAATGAATTTTATTTGCACATATACGTTGCAATAAATATTAATCCACGCTTTGTTGTGAATTTTTTCAGATGAGTAAAATATTGCAGGAAATGAATTAGTCAATTTTTTTATTGTTAGCTAGAATATTGTTGCAGATATTTGTTAAAAAATTATGGCAAATATATGTGTTATTAGTATTGTTTACAATTAAATAATAATTGAGAAAATTTTTGGAAAGAAAAATTTCGTATTAAATTTGTTATTATTAGATAGTGAATTGTGAAAAACTTTCCATTTAATAGCTTATTAATGTTAAAAAAAGCGATTACAATGTTTATTGAAATGTTTATTAGAAATTTTTAGAATTGAATCAAGAAAACATCTCGAAAAATAAATCTCGTTTTTTTTTTTTAAATATTGAAATGATTTCAAAATGACACGTCTTGAATTATTTATCTCTTCCACAACAAAACATTGATTTTCAGTAAGATGAAAACTAATGGAAAATTAGTTGAGGTGTGATTTCATTCCTTTCAATCACCATCAAATAAAAAAATGTTCCATTTTCATTATCACTCACCATTTCTATACAATGTCTAAACGGATAAGTTATTTTCAAAACAAAAAGACTAATGAAGAGAAAAGATTAAAATTAAATTTTAAAACTTACTGTTCTGATCTTTTTTTTATGTCCAATATTAAAATTTATTCCCCTTCATACAATAAGCATTAAAATATTCATTTTGCATGTAAGTTTGAGTAAAAATAATTAAAATTCTGTACATCAAAAAAAAGAAGATAAAATAAAAACTATATTTGTCAATATCCATAACAATTTTCATATACTACTGTAATAATTATGCGGCATATAACTATTAGGTTGTTGCCATTGATAGCCCGTCATTGGATCATAAACGTAAGGTTTTACGTCAACCTGCTCGCAATACTTTTCGAATGGAGGTAATTGAGTTGGTTGTTGATGTGGTAATTGATGTAATGATGGTGGTGCCATATGTGATAATGGACCACCGGTAGCACCAGGATGTACACCAAGATGTAATGGTGGCCAACCACCTTCTAATACCGGTGATGTGGTACCCTGTTGTTGTTGCTGCTGCTGCTGTTGTTGATGGTGGTGTTGTTGCTGTTGTTGTTGTTGTTGTTGTTGCTGTTGTTGTTGTTGTTGTTGTTGTTGTTGTTGAGCAGGTGATGCTATTGTTCCATCAACTGAGCTACTTTCCTCTTCTTCACCTTCTTCATCATCCGTTCCTTGCCGATCACTGCTAAATCCATTCTTCGACATCTTTTTATGTTTTGAACGACGATTTTGAAACCATATTTTTACCTAAAATTCAATCTAATAAATTTTATTTGAATAAAAGCAAAGCAAATAACCTTAAAATTAAAAAGTTGGGAAAAAAGTTTGCAATCAGATGAAATTTTATCTAGAAAGTAGTAATTGCTGAATGCCCAGAAAACAGTTTGCAGTTAAAATATGTAAGTTACTTATCGGTTGTTTAAAATTAACACTCATTTTAACTTATTTCTACTCATTATCATTTTTCTTATAAACTGAGATAACGGAATGTAAGTTTGTTTGTTATAATATGTTCATATGATTGCTTTAATTTGATTCATTAGGCGTACTTTGTTGGATAATAAATAAACAGTTTATTAACAAAATTTCTCCATTTTGCACTCCTTTTTTGTTTACTACACATCATCATTAATTATAATCCCTATCAAATCTATTAATTGTAGTTTAAGTCCCATTTTTTAAAGGCAATAATATTTTGATTTCAATTTTTTGCATTTTAAAGAGTAGTTTTTAATTTATTATGCTGCTGTGAAATTTTACAGAAATTGTAAAAATTATTTTATTTTATATAATTCATTCAAAATTTTTGGAAAAAATGCTGAAATTTTTTTATTCCAATGAAGAAAAAAATAAATAAATAAATTGAAATTCAAAAAAAGGTGAATGAACATGCTAGTAACAGTATCCATTTTCCGTATTTCTTTTTTGTTATATAATGGCGTCAGACAAAAGTATTACGGTAGCGATAAGGAATACAACAATCAGGAGAGAGATAAAAAAAAGAGAAAGAGAAAAACTCTTTCTGTATCACCTATTCCAAAAATTTAGAAAGGGAAAAAAGTACAATGAAGTTGAAGTCAATTTAGGGTGACAAAAAAAACACCCACAATGGTGCTGTCTAGTTTTTTTTTTTTCAAATAAATTCAAAATGTGCATTAACAATTGTTCTATTACAAAAGATAGAATGATGAAGAGAAAAACAGGTTTGATTTCGTTCCTTTTTAATCATTCAATCAATTGCCTAATCAGTTAGCGAATCATTTAGTTAGTTAATTAATCGGTTATTGGGATAGTTAATTAATTCATTATATGGGTAATTAATTATTTTTAATGAAATAAATGCATAATCAGGATGATAAACGTTCCATTTACTCACACTGACAACCAATACACAAAACTTCCTTTCCGGATATACCCATCAACCTTTCAAATATGTATAATGCATGAAGAGCAGACAATAACTACCGTACTTCTCATCATTATTTCAATCAAGCAAAAAAATGAAAAAAAAAGTAGCATTGCGAAATGGAAATGTGTAAAAAGATGCTAAGACAGCAGAAAAATGAGAAGAAAAAAAAAGAATGACCTAACAATAAAAGTCGATTGACCTTTGATCTCAAGTTTAATTCGTTAACATGTGGAAGGAAAAAAAAGGCGATGTATTAGCAAGTTAAAATTCACACGCTTCCACATGCTAATAGAATCAAATAAAATAAGAATTTAAATTGTTCTCAATAAATGATGAAATTTCAAAATGTATATTGTATCCTTGCGCTAGAATATATTTGGATGTCTTGTAAGTTATGAAAATAATAAAAAATTTAAATTAAAACTTGAAATTAAAAAAATTGGCAGCATAAACAATTATTATTTAATTATTAGATATTATCATTATTTGAGTGTTAAGTAATTGTTATAAATTTATTAGGTTATTAAGTAACATAAATTTAATGGTAGTGAAAATTGCATACGTAAAAAAGTAACAATCCTTTTTTAAATTAGATGGCTATTAGTCAAAAAACTGTACCGTAGGACTTTTTTGCGAACACTAAAATGAGTAAAATTTCTAATCATATCACGAAAAATCAGTACACACATAAATTAATGACCATTCATATGTTTGTTTAAAATTTCATTAAAAAATTTTAGAAAATTTTACAAAATAATGAAATTTAGTAATTTGTGTAAATGTAGAATTTGTGTAGAGTGTAGATAATATAAAAGACTTGTATCACTTAAATCTTTTTGGTTTTTTCTTTATTATTCTTATTAAAATCATAAAAAATTCTACACAAATTGCTAAATTCCATTTCAGTAAATTTTTATTCATTTGAATGACTTCTTTACAGTCAGAAAAAAATATTATTGTGAGTAAAATATTTTTAAGCAACAGGTGAGATATTGATACTATATTATTGTTGTCATATTTGCTAGCTTTGTCGTTTTTTTTCTCTCCCTCTCTTGTTTTTTCTTTTACCTTTCTATCATTACCTTAAAATAACAGGTGCACATGAATACAGAGAGATCTTTATTTTTTTTTCAAAGGTAACGCCACCATAATAATGTATAATACAGCTGCCGTATAACCACTGATTAGCTATCCATTCCGGCTTAGGTGGTACTACGAAACCTTTTTTTTTTTATGTTTTTCTTTTTCTTCCATAAACCTTCTCTCTTTCCCTCCTACTGTTTTTATCCCTCAATCTTAAATCTTTTGATTAGCTTTTTCTATAAGATACTGAAAATGATTTTCCGCTCTATATTTCCCATCATTTTTTATTGAGATATATTAGGCATTGAACCGAATTTAAATGTATCATACTCATTAGAAAGAATTTTTAAGAAAATTTGTAATATATCCTGGTAAATACAATTTTAATATAGATTTCAAAAGAAAAGAAAAAAGAGAAGTTAGCTATGTATAATGGATAAACCTACTTTTTATATCTAATTAGTTACATTTACAAATTGTTGATTAGTTTCAAAATTTTTGTAATAATTCCAATTTAGATTATTCTCTAATAATATATTGCTTGAAATATGCTACAAACAATTGAATGATAAAATATCAAAAATTCACTTCATTCAAATGAATTTTTTTAGCATTTTAAAGCTTTTTACACGATTTAAAAAATTCTCAATAAATAAAATTGATTGACTGTAATAAAATGTATTTTGATATTTAGTTGACTGTGTAAAATGTGTTTTGTTTTATTATCAGAATACAAAGTTTTACAATAATATTTCGAACTCTAATCTTAACGCAAAATTATAAATACAAGAAATTGATCGTGGATTTTCAGAGTGCTAAAGTAATCCATTTTCACATGCTTATCAGTAAAAACAATCGTGACAATATTGTCGGCAATTTTTGTCACTAAATTTCTCTTAATCCGAAAATAGTAATGTTTTAATAGCTTAGAATAATAGACAAAATAAGTATATCATATTTGCATCAAATGAAATTATTTGATGAAAATTATCAAATGACTGATGAAATCTTCTTGCAAAATTTTGAAGAGTTATAAATTCAAATCTGATAATTAAATTCAACAAGCGTTATATTTTCTTGGAAACTTATTTATGTTACTTGAATATGTATAATACTTCCATTATATATACACAAATTTTTAATCACATAATTAGACTCTCATATATTTTAGTAAATATGATGCTTAGTAGGATAGTTATGAGGAAATGGAAAAAGCGTAAGTTCTACGAAATATATGCCGAAAAATCTCGTCAGCTTTGCTTAGCCTCCGTCAATCTTTTAACTAACTGCCCTACGATGATTTTGATATTGCAATTCTTTTTTGGTTAAATGAGAATCAAGAATATGAAATTACGAAATTACAATCAAATATTGAATGCTGGAATATTTCTAATATTCAATCAATCTCATTTCATATTTGTATATAGAAGAAGATTTTAAAAAAATGACATTAAAGAAATTTTGAAATAAACGAAATTAATAGGAAATTTTTTTAAAAATACTACAAATAATTTATCAAAATTTTAGTATTATTTCAAAACTATTAAGTTTTTATTTGTTTTTTTTTTCATTTTTGTCATTATAAAATTATATTTGGTAAATTTTTTCTTATTTTTTTTTGCTTTATTGAATAACATGAATAATTCACATATTTATACAAAAAGAGAAAAAAAATTGAAGAGACTGGTAAAGAGAACTGGTCCCCATTCCAGGAATTATTTGTGAAGTTTTTGAAAAGAAACGAAATAAAACTCATTTCATCGACCATTTTTCATCTTTCTTTTTTCTCCTACCGTAATATCGGATGTTGTTAATGATGATGAGAATATATTATTGATATAAGAGAAGAGAACGAAAAAGGGCTAGAAAGGGAGAGAAGTGGGAGAGTGCGATGGAAAGGAAAGAGTGAAGAGAAGAAGGAAAAGGGGGAAAAAGGCGAATGAATGAAATTGAATAGATGTGATTGGAAACGATTGGTTGACTGATTATGAGATGAGAAAAATGTGTAAATTAAACAATGATATCAATAATCATATAATATCATTTTATCTATCAATAATCAATATACACTTTTTTTTCCTCCTCAATTCTTTTAAATTTTCACAATTCAACTCATTTTTTTTCGTCTAACAATTTTTGATCCAATCAAAGAGATAATTTAAATATGTTTGAACATGAAAATGATGACATTTCTATTGGTATTAAAAAGAAAGAGAAAGAAGGAAGGAAACAAATGGTAGATAGATAGTTAATGAGATAATGGATATGACAGATGATCATACTCCTGGAACGCTTTATAAATTAAATAGTTTTAGATCAATATTTCTATTAAAAAATTTTTAAGAATAAAAAAAGATTTAAATGCAAGAGGCAGGAAAAAAATTTGAGCTAAGCAATAGAATTTATTTCGTATTTTGTTGAAATTATTTATGATAATTTAATAATTTGATATGATGTAAATGTATATTTTATTTTGAAAAATTATTCAAACTGAATAGAAATACAGCAAAAAATTAAAGTCATGAAATTTAAATTTTTAAATAGTCACAGCGGACAATTCAAAATTCGGATATGCTGAAATGTGCAGCTATCGTGGTGGTTTAAAAAAATATATCGGTTTTAACATTTTTGAAATCTGTTGATTTATATTTTTCTTTTAATGTAAATGTATGCTGTAAATGCATTTTACATTTATGTTGTAAATATAAAATTACATTACTGTAAACGTACACGGATAGAAACAGCTGAAAGTTTTAATTTCAATAAGCAAACTATAAAACGAATAATTAGGGATTATTGCAAAATAGAATGGGTAAAAATTCAAAAATTTCAAAAAAATCGAAAAAATCTGAAAAGAGAAAATGTATTTTGCACAAAATTATTGCAAATTGTAAATGGAAAAAGAAAGAGAAGAAGCTTAAATGATCTCATCTATTCAATTCACTAAGAGTTTGAATCTCGAATTCATCAAATGAGATGTAGGAGATAAAAGCTACGACAACTTTAGACGGGTCGAGGATAATCCGAAAAGATTTAAAACTTAAGAAGCTTAGCAAGATTTTGATATAAATGTGCAGTAACAGTAATTCAATTTCAATTATATGATTTAAACTTTAAAGTTAAAAATAAAACGAGATTAAATTGAATAAAATAATTTTAACAGTAAATGATATAAATAAATTGTATCAATGAATGATTAAAATTTGTTAGATTTTAATTATTTAAAAACAAATAAGATACTTTATGCAACAAATTTTAGAAAGGATAAAAATGCAAGAAAATGTATAATATTAGTTTCTCAAAGCACACAACTATTGGTAATAAATATTTGATTTTAAATAATATTTAAATCTGTGAATCTAGATTTAAGCAATTAAAACGAAATACAATTATTATTTAATGCATATATAACCGAAATAATTGGCGTAACATGAAAAAAACTATTTAAATCAAATATTCAGTTCTTGATATTGTTATATTTTATACAATTTTTAAACGAGATATAAAATTAATAATATATTTTAATTTAATGAAAAATTTACCTGTGTTTGCGTAAGTCCTAATCTGGAAGCAAGTTCTGCTCGTTCCGGTAGCGCCAAATATTGCGTTTTATGAAACCTTTTTTGTAATTCTTGCAATTGTAAGCTGGTATATATTGTACGAGGTTTTCGTACACGTTTCCCTTTGCCATTAATCCTAACTTCGCCACCTTCGATTATTTTTGTTGAATGCTCTAAAATGTAAATTTTTAATAAATCAAAGACTACAATTAAAAAAATTTTTTAAGGATAAATCTTGATTATTTCATTTAGACTAAAATTGCAATTATTTAATAAAAATTCAGGAATAATCATACAAAAATTTAACTTCCCATCTAATGTTATTTTCAAATAGTAACAAATATATTATGGATAATATGTTATAAAGATGACAAAAAAAACAGATTTAAGTTAAAATTTTGCCAATTTGAAAAATGCTTCGAGTAACTGCACTAAACTTTTATTGAACTTTTTTATTAAAACAATTTTATTAAACAATTTTAATAATTTTTGCTACCTTCCTTCTAATATATTAGAAAAAAGTTAAATTAAATTTTATAAAATTTAAATAGTTTGGCAAAATATAATTGGAACAAAAATAACATTAAATTTTGAACGGAAATTTAACAGTAATGACAAATTGAAAAATATCAAAATTTTGATTTTTTTTTAATTCTATTTTTGTTGGTATATGATTATGATAAATTTATGATTGGGAGATATACTTTAAAAGAAACAAAGAAAGAAAAGGAATAGAAGGAACTGAAGAAAAAGAAAAGAAATGAAAATTAACAGAATTGCTGAAATTTTCGAACCAACGAGGAATTTTTCCGTACTTCCAATAGATTATCAATAGCTCTCATATAATTAATTCTTTATATTTCTAGAGATTCTTACCAGATAAAAATATCCGCTTCAACCTTTCTGCTTCATACATCAAGAAATAAGGATTGTTCATCTAAGTTAAAATTTATGAAATTTTTTTTAAAAAAGTTTTAAACATTAGGGATGAATTTAAATAATCAAGAGGCTAATCAAAAACTATAATAATATTGACAATAATAATGGTGTAATAACATTAATTTACTTTGATCGACTTAATTTCTGGTTATCAAAAAAAAACTTTATTCTATGTATAATTTATTATCGTTACTAACGCTTCAACTTTCAAAAAAAAAAAAAAAGAGTTTAAAGAGCGATTGATAAAATGGTAAAATAACAATACTAATAATTTTGATATAATTCAGAATAAATAATTTTGGAAAAAAAGAAAGACATGAATTGAAATTAAAAAGAATGATAAAGCAACCAGACGATACAAAAATTTCTCATAACTTCTAATTTTTAAGGATTAGGCTGAGGACAGAACAGAGAAGGTGGTTATTGGTTAGATTGCTTGGTATAATTTGAATAAATAACCAATAATTATGGAACAAGGAAGGCTTAGGGCTGAGCCAGCCCCAGTCTCAGAGAAATGAAAATATTTGAAGCATACTGGAAATGTAAAGGGTGGGCGGGAGAGAAAAGAGGTAGATCCCAGGGCATTATTACTCTAATTATCTTAATGATCATCATTATCATCATTATCAACATCATCATCAATGAAAGGCGCTACTTGTAATTTCCATAATTTATAACCATTTTGCCAAATGATTATTATTATTATTGTTATTATTCTTATTATCATTATTATTATAATAATGGTAAATATTACTCATTATTATTATTATTTGTTCATAATAAATAGTGTAAATTAGAGATTATGGCATTTTTCCTTTTATTTGCTCTTTTTTCATTTCTCATCTTATATTATGTAAATTAGACTGTTTTTCCTTTTTCTTTTTTTGTTGATTTATAATATAATTACCTTCCGGTGAGCTAGCTGATTGCTGATGATATATAAAATGTTGAGCGGTACCGGTTGCACCAGTACCATATGGTGTACCAGAAACGGTTGCAGCTGCAGCTACAGCAACTGCTGCGGATGCTGATGTTGGAAATGAATTCTGATAAAAATATGAAGACATTGGTGCAGCAGTTCCACGTGTAAAATCATGACTACTACCAGCTGTACTAGTTGATGATTGTAATGGATTGTAACAATTTGATGGTCCAACATTATAAAGTGATTGTTGTGATAGTGGTGGTGGTGGTGGTAATGATGGTGGTTGTTGTTGCTGTTGTTGTTGTTGCTGCTGTTGTTGTGATCCAGAACTTGTTGTACTATAATCCTGAAATGTTGGTGGTTTTTGATCCATATCCATATATGATATTGTCGATGATGATGATGATGATAATATTAGGCCTATTCCACTTCCAATTATCGTTTCTTCTTCAATTTCACTTCTTATTCCAATTATAGATACTGTTGATCCTCCTATTGCTTCTCCTCTTGCTGTTGTTGTTGTTGTTATTGCTGCTGTTGCTGTTGTTGTTGTTGTTGTTGTTGTTGTTGT
>UPTC01000444.1:23311-38293 GCA_900537255.1 Acanthocheilonema viteae
TTTTATGCTGAATGTTGTACCATATAACAATCAAAGAAAGTAGAAAAAATTTTTTTTTGAAATTTATAAAAATTAAAAAAACAAAAAGATAAAATGACAAATGGAAACTAAATAGTTAAAAATAGAAGAAAAAATGGTGCTAATTATAACGTTTTATAAATTTCATTGATAGTAGCGTCAGTAGTATTTGTGTTGATTATTTTACTTTTAAATTATGAATTAAAATTATAAGACAATTTAAAATCAAGAAATAAAATTTAAAAGACAATTTCATGCTGACATTTTATTGACGGTCTTTTTTTTTCGCATCATTTCTTCTCAAATAAAAGTAATTGGAATTGCATAATTCGTATATTATTTTTAACAGTATTTTCTCCTTTTTGATACAAAATTAATTGATTAAATTTATTAGAAATTGATTTTTTTATTGTCAATTTGAGGTCCGAATTATTATTTGTAAACCAATCACCTACTTATTATACAAAATTCAATCAGTCATTTGCGCATTTCAATCCCATTCTTCCACTGATTACAATGCAATCTGATAGCATACAGTATATGATAAATGGTAAATATAATATATAATAAATAATAAAATAATAACAGTATAAATATGATACTAACATATTATGTAATAAATTGAAGCACATAATGGCAAATTTACACATGTTCTGTGTTCTAAACAAAAATATTAAAGCACTTATATTTGCATAGTACAAATTCAAGTTCAATATATATGTTCGAGAATGGCTTTACCATATTGCTAATTATTTGCGAAATCATTACGGTCAATGGAATGAATTGAATACACAAGAAATAAGGGAAAACAACAATAAAACCAACAAAAAAAAAATGAGTTGTTAATCATAAACCAATTATTTATCCATGCTTATTGCCTAAAATATAAGGCTTTTGGCCAAGATTTTATTAAAAAAGGAAATGGAAAAAAAGCCAATTGTTGATACTGAAATAGTTCTTAACAATTTGAACCATTTCAATAAAATTTAAAAGAAATCAATGCCATTTGTAAATATGACCAAGTGAAAGTTTACATTTTCTCATGGATACAATGGGAAATTTTTTTTCCTCCTCAAATTCAACATACGATACTCTGACCTTTTTTTTGTTTTGTTACCGTCGTTTTCCTTTCATCTTCATCATTTTTTGCAAACAATTATTGGAAAAAAATTTACAGATGACCGATGACCGATGACCTCAGCGATGTACTAAAAATAATGGAATTGAGATTAAAGTATGTGAGAAAGTGTCCGAAAATAAATGTTTGATGTTTTGAACGAAACTTTTAAACAGCAGCGTTTAATCCATTTCACGTTCCCAATGAAAATAGAATGAAAAAAAAAAAAAGAAAGACGAAGCAGTGAAAAAATGAGAAGATGTGAATGCGAAATGTTGAGGGAAAAAATTTTTTTCTTGAATTAAAAAAAAAATCATTGATTGATCAAAAAATATGAGCCAATTAATTTTATCGAATAAAATAACATAAAAGTATAACATACGAAAGAATTGAATTGTATATGGATGAAATAAAAAATATATTTGATATACGAAAATGATATGACATGTTTGAAATATTATTTATGATATTATGGGAAGAAAAAATTTTTTTAAGAAATATATAAATGAATTTTTTTTTTCATTTTTTTAATGTTTGAAAAAAAAAAACTTTTTTTGGGAACTGAAAAAAGTAAGGAAATATAGGATAAAAAAACAAGAAAAACTGAACGTATTATCATTTTCATTATTTCTTTCAGCCTGCTTACATACTAATAGTTCATTTAATTTTTCTATTTATTTACTGGAAAAAAGTTGATAAGTGATGAAGTAATAATGTGCCAAATGAATTTGTAAAATTTTGTTTGAGAAATTATCTATTTAATAATTTATTCTATAATATAAGCTCAATGATAAAAAAAACAACATTCGTCTATTTTTAACTGATTACATATTCTTTTTTTTTTGCATTTTATTCATTTGTAAAACATCCTCGTCTCAATAGTTCCATTACCTCTTTTATAAATTAATTAAAATTAATTATTGAAAAATTCATCTTTTGATAATAAAATACTATTGCATATGTGTGTTTATGTATATGTATGTATGTATGTATGTGAGCATGTGTGTATGTGTGTATGTGTGTGTATGTGTATGTATATATGTGTACGTGTGTGTATGTGTGTGTATTGTGTTTGTATACGAATGCACATACACATAAATTTCCTTTCTTCACTTTCTGCTACCATTTTTATAAATTATTTTTAAAAAGTTAGCATGTATTTTTGGTTCTTGTTGAAATGTTTCAATTTGTATAAATTTATGTCGGTGTGTGTAGTATGCATGTGCATGCAAATGTATGTTTATAGTATGTCTATTGGAATTGTTGAATGTAAAATATGTGGATGAGGGTGGATAATAGTAGTAGTAGGAATGAGAAAGGATGGAGTTGGTCCAGGCAAGGTTTGTATCCGATTTTAATTCAACATTATTCTACGGGGACCTTGACTACTGTAACTCTTTGCTCTCAAAATTCGTCCTTGTAATATATGCATTCATCACAAAATCCTTCCTTCTATGCCTTACTTTTCATTTTTACTTTATACCAATTTTCCATCAAAATCTTTTGTTGATAAAAAAAAAATTTTTTTCAATAATTGAAAAAAAAAGTACCTTTCTTTCTCTTACATTCTTTCCTCTCTATCTCTCCTATTCTTTGCGAATTTTAGGAAAAAAAAATAATTTATCCAAATGATAGTTTTTTTTTCTCTTTTTTAAAAAAAGGATAAAGTGAAATTAAGTGGACAGTATAACAAATAGACAAAATGGATCATTGAAAGGATTTTACGCTCTTATTTTATTGAAATTGTTTGATGGTTTAAGAAAAAAAGGCAAAATAACTTTGGCCTAATATTAATTTTGCAACAAAATATAAATAGAAATCTTTCAAATCTTTCATTTCTTTTTAGAGAGAGGTAAAAGTTATTTTAACTGTATAATATTATTTTCTTCCTAATTTTGAAATTTTTTCAATTTTTCTCAAATCGGAATAAATTTGGAATTTCTAATACACCACATTTTTGTAATTTATTTCACTTTTTTAGCTTTCGCATTCAATAATTTCAAGTGTTATATTTTTATTATTACATAAAATTAATGGTTTTGTTATCACAAAAAAGAAAAAAATGTGATAGAAATTCGTTCAAATTATCATCAAAACGATTTTTTTTTTAAATTTGAATAACAATCAACAAAACACTATATATACTATATATATTGAACACGCGCATATATATGTATACGCACACGTATACACATACAAATTTAAACACGTATTAAAAAAATTTTAATAAGAACTTAACAAAATATCTCTAAACTAACATAAACAAATAGTTCCATGCACTGATATGATATGTTTTATACTAATACATATATGCAAATATATAAAAGTAGACATACGTGGAAATACACGTACACACACGCACACATACACGGAAATGCACGTACGCACATGCACACACACATGGAAATGCACGTACGCACATGCACATATAAATGAAAATGCACGTACATGCACACATAAATGGAATGGATGTACACATATGCACGTGTTAGAAGATAAAGAATATCATTAGTTATTGACTCCTTATTGTTTCTCAAAATGAAAAATAGAGAAAATTTTGTGATGCGAATAGAGAGATAATTGCCTGTATATTCTTAATCCGTTAAGTAAACAGAAAAGTGTGGAATGATTGGGTGCAATTATTTCTCTTTCCTTTCAAATATGCATGCGATGACGAAGAATATAATCATTATTGATGATGCCAATAGATCCGACATTTGAGAGAGATTTTGAATTACAAAAAAAAAAAAAAAGCTTAATTATAATCAAAAGAAGATATGATAGAAAGGAATGATGGAGAGAGAGAGAGAGAGAGAAAGTGGAAGAGAAAGTAAAATGAAAAAATAATTGTGAGAAAGGATTTAAAAGAAACAAAAAAAAAACGAAAAAATATTAGGTATTAAATTTGTCTACAATAACTAATCGAAGGAAAGAATTTGAGATTCATCGCCATCATTGCCATCAAGTTTATAGGTCAACGGTCCATCAAAAAGGAATAACAAACAATGCAGGTGCGTGCTGCTACTATTTACTACTAATTCCATCACAATTACTGGTAACATTTTTGATTTCCTTGGGATAGAGGGACCAAACTTTTCTCCCTTTTCCAATATTCATATTTATAGTCTGAGCTGAAATTTGAATGTATATTAAATGATTAATTAGCAATTAGCAATAAATAAAATAAGGCGCTAATAAGATAAGTTTAATCAATCAGTAATTGATATGATATGTATCATTTGCATACACTGAATAAGTAATATGTGAGGCGGAATAATTATAATACATCAATATTGATATCGAAATATATTAAAATACATCAAGTAACTATAATATGACACTGATAGCTTAATGTGCGATATTAAAAGTAGAAAAGTAATAATAATAAATTTTAAATAAAGTTCAATCATTCAATATTACAAAGATCCTTTTCTCGTTAATATTACTCGCTGAACAAGTTAATAGATATTGTTCTAAAATGTTATTACTTAAAACTACAATAGTCATAGTAATAATGACATCATTAACAATCGTAATAATAATAGTGATCTTAAGAATTATGATAATAATAACTAGTATTGCTGAAATTTGCAATGATTATTACAGCAAAATTTATTAATTCGGATATGTTTCAATTCGATTATTATTTTTGAAAGTTTTTACTTAAGTTTTTTTGATCAATTTTTCACATTTTTCAATAATCATTGCAAATTTTAGCAATATTAACTGTTACTATTATCACAGTTCTTACGACTACTATTATTATTACTACTGTTAGTGATATCGTTATTATTACGGTAATTGTAATTGATATTGTCACAACATTTGATTATCATCATTATTATGATCATAATTAATGCTATCACCGTTATTATTATTGTTACTGTCAATTTATTATACTATTGTGAATGTCATTATTATTCGTTTGTTATGACATCTTCAAGTAAAGCTCTTGCTCAAGTTTACATCAGAAATAATTTTTCAATTATTAATTAAATGTTATTCTTTGTACCATTAACTAACTATATATATGTATAAGTATATAGATATATATCTATAAATATATATATGTGGATGAATGAGAAGATAATTCTATTCTCTATAATTATCACCCACAATATTGCCCAGAGTTAATTGTCTAAATCAATATTTATGTATTGCGGTTTGTTTGGTATAGAAGAAATTGAAATTAACTTAATGATTATGAGGTGTGAGATGGTGATTCTTTATAACATAATGATAATAATGATGATAACAATAATAATAGCCTACTATGATATTGATGACAATGTTGATGATAATCATTATTTTAGTAATGATAGTTTTAGTAATGGTATTATTAGTGCTACTCCTCTACGATATAAATATATAAAATGTTTGTTTTATTGCCAATTTCATTTCTCAATGATGATCTTTTTTCGACGATTTTATTGATTTGAAAATCTTCGCCTATCATTGTTAAAACTTTTCTATTGCTTATTGTATATTTTAATTGTTTGATATACACAATAAATTCTATCAATCTGTAGTACAAATAATGCAGTTAATTCCGTTTTAAAAAGGCAATAAAAATATTTTGAAAAAATTGTTTATTACCTATGAATATGTGTATATTTCAAATTAATTGTTTGAGATACAAATACAGTAGACATTTGAATAACTTATATTTTTCCTCAATGCAATTTCATGAATTTGATTTCTCAGGTTTATTATCGAATTGAATTGATTAATGCAGCAAAATTTTTCAGTGATAGCTTATCTTCAGCTATTTTAGAAAACTGCCTTTTAATTCATTTACCTATGTAGGCAAGATTGTACACTAATTTACTCAAAAAAGGTTCAAACGTTCCAATTTACTAAATTCATTAAATGAATGAATTCCAAAGCATTATATTTATATTTTACCCATTTTTATAAGAATAATGAGAACGGTAATTTAATTAGTCATTTATTTTTCAAAAAAAAAGTAATTATGAAACATGAATTCGATTTTCTAACAAACATCACTTGTATCAGTGATGTCCGGACCTTCAAATAAGTAAATGATAGCAATATCGGAATATTAAATCACAAAATGATAGATTTGTAAAATTAAAAAAAAGAATGCAAATTTAAACTGTTATATCTTTCAATACTTAATAAAAATATTATAATACAATTAGTATCGAATAAATTATAAATAAAGTCGTTATAAATGAAACAGCTAAAAAAAACCGAAAAATCGATAATTTGTAAAAGTTTAAAAAAGAATAAATATTATTCTGCATATTACCTGATTACTTTCATACTAACAATCCGAAAAAATGCTAGCCTAGGCTCAAATATATGCGATAATTTAGAAAGAAGAAATTTTCAAGCTAATCCTGTAATGAAATTTTTTTAAGATAAAAAGAATGAATTGAACAGAAATTGAAAAGTTTTAACAATTTTGCGCGGTTTTATCATTAAATATCATTTAATGCAATTACAATTACAGGAATTTTCATTATATGAATGGCAAAAAATGACATTTTAAATGATTTTACAACTTATCAAATAAATGTATAAAAAGAAAAAATCTGGAAATTATCATCACATTATGATGCAATTAATGTTCACAAATTTTATTATACGAATGGTAAAAATGATATTTTAAAATCATTTTAAAAAGTTTTTTAAAATTAACTAAAGTTCAAAGAACACACAAAAATTCTATTTAACGCTAAATATTATCATGCATGCATTTTAAGTGCAAGTAATGCATGCATGGGAATGACATGGTCAAACACAAATGAATTTTGTGTTTGTCCATCTGTCTACAATTAATTAAAATTATATCATTATTCAGAGTTAATCACTGATTTGAATTTTCTAAAATAAAACCGACAATGATCAATAAATTATATCAATAATTTTATGCTGAGAATTGCAAAAACAAAAAAGAAAGGTGAAATTTTTTTGCTTCAATGTCAAATTTTTTTCAATGTCATTTTTTTTCTGGAAAAACAATCAGAAATGAAAAATGAAAAATAATAAGTGGGGGTAAATTTTAAAAATGATTAAAAATAATCAAATTGATAAGTGATAAAGCAAATATGATCATAATATTCGAATTTTGTTTCATTTATTTCATACAATTACATTTTCTATTCTACATTGATTGTAGTAAAATTATACTAATTAATTAAACATTTTTTGCTGCAAACTATCAATCATAGATTTTTTTTATTTCTTCTTCCTCCTTAATTATTGGTTTTAATTAAAATGTTTTATTTCAAATTTCAGAAAACAAGAACAATTTATAATTCTTCTTCTTTTTCATCATTGTGGTTAAAAATATGACAGGTGTGATGAATATTTTCATTGACCAACGTATCAAAAATGATATTCCCGTTGACCATATGGTTCTTATTATGATTGTGACGCCATAATGAACTGCAAAAAGAAAAAAAAAATAAAAACAAAATTCAAATTTTATAAAAAAAAAACAATTTTTTTTTCCTAATGACATATACTATTTTTATGTTCATTCAACTTTTTTTTTTCCTTCCTTCCTCCAATTTTTTTTTTTAATTTTTTACATGCTTTATTTGTTGATTGAATATTTTCAAATTCATTTTTTCTTTTTTTTTTCGATTGAATGCGTGAAATGAATAAAATGGACTGAAAATGATGAAATTAATACCATCGAAAAGAGGTCATAACCTCTTTCTTTACTACCTAAAATCTATTTTATGAGCTATTTTTATGTGAATACTATCCGTACCTTTAACCGCTATATGGTTACCCTATCGATCAGCTAAATAAAATGAATGAATGAATGAATGAATGAATGAGTGAATGAGTGAAGGAAGGAAAGAAGGATGAGAGGAAGAATGATGAAAGAAAACAATAGAATGGATAACTTCTTTTTTTTTATGCATATTTTGAAATAACTTTCAAATAACCTTCAAATTGAACTCATATAGACCCGATCGTAAAGTTTGGTTGGTTATTTAATTGTAGCAGTGCTAATATTTAAATAATTGTTGCAAAAAAAAAAAATTTTTTTTTTTCATACATAAAATTAATAAATATATGTTGCAATAGAATTGTAAGATTTTGTTGAATGTAAAGAAAAAAAAGTGTTAATTTTCATGTTAATAATTAATGGATGCAAATGAAATGATTATGATGGAAAATGAAAAGTTAAAAATTTTTTAATTTTTTATATGAAGCGTAAAAAGAATATGGACGATAAAAGTTATGATTATACCAAAACTTATAGATTAATAAATGGAAAAATGCAACATAGAAAGTGAGAAATAAATATGCTAAACTGCTTACATTTTTATTTTTTATTTTTTGATTTAAATTTGAAATCAAATTTTTGCTTATAATTGATACGAGGTCTAGTTAAAATTTAAAAGTTGCTGAGCAATCTTTTTAGGTAAATATATTCTTGTCATGCGGAAATAATGCAAAAAAAAAAAAACTTCTAATTCTATTACCGTAACCAAAAAAAAAAATTTTTCTAACAAAAAAAGTGTCAATAAATTGAAATATCTTTTTGATGTTAGGTAAATATCTAATTAAATGGTATTACGCATTTAATAGAGACTAAATGACTATTATATGAGGCATTTGATCTCATCATGTTCAAACCATCCAATCAGATTAATAATTATGTAAAACAATGCACAAGTAATCAGGATTATGGTTAATTTTGAGACTAAATTAATTGTTTACATGATTTTTTATTTCTGAACATCACCTTTTTTCACCTTTCATCTTTTATGCGGCAAATTGTTCATGATAAAGGTGTTCTTTGACCAATTATCTTAAGTTTTCTAAATTTAGTCTAATTTTTCAACGTTCATTTTTAAGTGATAAATCTTTTTCTATTATCTGTTTGAAATTTCTAGCAGAAATTTTTTAAAATTGATCATAAATTTTTGTTAGCTTAATAGATTTTTTACGACACTCAATAAGATTAGACTAGGTTTTACTTTATAATTTCATAGTTTGACAAAATTTTCATTTTTCAAATTACTTACTTTTGCAAAGTTTTATTGTTTTATTCATAGATACTGTGACTTTTTAAATTTTTTGTTCATTTTCCAAAGGTTAGTGGAAATAAAAATTATCGAAAATATCAACAAAGATTATTGATGAGTTTAGCAGCAGATTATTTTAGCAAGGAATTGTTGAAAAATTTTTATACAAGCTTATACATTCTAAATAAAAAACTTAATGAAATACTAAAAATAATTCAGAAAAAAAATTACATTTACCATTTTATAGAGAATAAAAAAATTTTCATTCTTAGTATAAATTCTAATATTTTATTATTTTTCAAGAAACTTTTCTTTCTCTCTAAATTAAATATGCAAGCAAAGCTTATAGGCTAGTTAAAGTAAAAGCCTATCTAGGCTAAAATGATCAATAAGAAACTTCCGGTGGTGTACGCTCTAACAAACGGATACAATCGTTCTTCATCCGTCTCCCGGTTTCCTCATCCTTTCTTATCCCATATCCTTTCCGGTTCTCTCCTTCCTTGTCGATTCTTTTACAATCCATCAGAAAAGTAAAATTATATTTGAATGGGATACATGTGAAGTCTGAATAATTATTTTCCCCATTTCTTTCTTTCTCTCTCTCTCTCTCTCTTCATTTTTATTTACCGCAAGAATAAGCTAAACTATAATTATACATTGTTTGTACTTCACTTTTTCACGTCCACAATTTCACCTAACATTTATCATTTAAAAGTAATCAATGAACTTTCTCGCTTTTTCGTTATTTTTTAATACGTTAAAAAAAAAATTTTTTTTCATAGTAAGGATTTTGAAAAAAAGGGACAGAAAAAATTATGATGTTGAAAAATTTTGCAAGAAAATGAAAGGAAAAGACTGAAATTTTTGAAATTTAATAAATTTCGAGCTTGAAACGAATAATATAAAAGTGACGTTTTGTAAAATTTTGAACAATTAAAAACAATATAATAATGATGAAGTTTCATGAAAAAATTAACGTGACAGTATTAAATGAATTAAAATTATCGATTAATTCTACTATTACTAAATATAGCTTAGCTTTTACTGTATCTTTTTAAGAAAAACATTATGATTCTACCATACATATATCCTATACAAATATATATGAATCATTTTATCCTGATACCTATGAACTCTTTTATTAAACACGTATGAATCCTTCTTTACAGGCATCAACGAATTCTTTTGTTGGACACGTAAGAAACCTTTATTAAACACGTATGAATTCTTTTTTACAGACATGAACGAGTTCTTTTATTGGACACGCGTGAAACCTTTTACACAGACACGTGCGAATTCTTATATTAAACATTTTAAATTCTTTTTTTTACGATTCATGCGAATTTTTTAATTAAACACGTATGAATCTTTTCATACGGACACATTCTTTTATACGAACACGTACGAACTCTTATTAGTCAAGCACGAATTACTTATATAGATGAATATAAGTTCCCTCGGCACGTATGATTGTACTATGCAAACGTACAAAATCTATCATGTAGACATAAAAGTAAGCTGTGTTTAAAAACACATATACATTTGGCTTAGACGTGATTCTATTTCACAGTTAACTTTAACACTTGCAAAAATTTAGTAAATAAAACGTTTTCTTTTGTTTGTAAAACTTTTTATTTATTTAAATTTCAATTCTACAATTAAATTTAACTTTCACAATTTTGCAATTCATAATTCCCTCTTTTTTTTAATTTCAAATTTGTTTTGTCAATAAATTTTTTCACTTTCAAAACCTTCGAGCGTTTAAAAAAATCAGTTTGAAAAAAAAAAAATTAAGAGAGATGAAAAGAGGAGATAAAAAAGTGCAAAAAGGAATGAAAAATAAAGTTTAAAAAAAAAAATTTTTTTTTTTTATTTTTGTATTTGACTATATTATTATAGTGCTAAAATTTATGGATTTATAGTGGATGGATTGTAAAATGATGACTTCCATTCGATTTACTCTTCCCTTTTTTCTTTTTCTTTTCTTCTTTTTTTTTTTTATTGTCCTATCTATCAAGCGGTATATTTAAAAGAGGCATAAATATTGCGCACCTGCGGGTATGTATCATTGCTTGATCGTTATTTCAGGTGTCTAAACTTCATCTTAAAAATGATACATAACATTTTCATACATTTTTCAATTCATCAAAAGAATTTCTTTTCAAGGGAACAATTAATGGTTAATCATATTTTCTGTTTTATTCCTTTTCTATTATTTTTTCTTAAGCTATTAAAATGAATTTAAAAAATTAAATTCGAAAAAGCTCGGCTAATTATTTGCAATCATAATTAGCAAAAATTCCATTTTTTGTTTAGAAAAATGATAGATTATTTTGAATTAAAGAATTTTAAACAAATATTAACAATGATAACGTATTTGCAAAAAAAAAAAATAAGAAACAATGATATGATGATTTAAATTGAGCAAATTTATATATTTAAAATCAATACGAATTTTTTCAGTGTTATAATAGCAGCGGAAATAAAGTTTATTTTAATTTG
Organism: Acanthocheilonema viteae; assembly: GCA_900537255.1. NCBI lineage: Eukaryota > Metazoa > Nematoda > Chromadorea > Rhabditida > Onchocercidae > Acanthocheilonema > Acanthocheilonema viteae. The sequence goes on from UPTC01000444.1 coordinate 34,964, forward strand.
TTTTTTTCTTTCAATTAGAAAAAATAATTGTATAACTACGGAAAATTATTTAACAATAAATTCATTTTACATGCATATTATTTCAAATTATCATACTTCTTATTAATGAAACATTCCTTTATATAATCTTTTTTTTTTCTCATTCGTACAGTTCAATTTTACATTAAAATATAGCTCTTGATTTGAATTTTCGATATTGCCCACCTTGATTGATGAGGTAAAGAAAAAAGAGAATGCTTTGATCAAATTTATTTTATTCCTTCCTCAATTCTTTTTTTTTTCCTCCTGTACACCGTAATTTTTATTGCCCCAATGGGAATAGAGCAAGTTGAAATCTGTAATTTTCGGAATTTATTTTTTTTTTAAATAAAAACAAACATGATTAAAGTCAATTTAAATTTCGAAAAAAAAAACGAGAGAAAAACCAAATGAAACTAAACAGGAAAATACAGAAATTAATATAATTTTGTTTAATGTAAAAAAAAAAGAAAAGATTATTAATAGTTATTAATTCGCATCGAATTAGTCTTTTAAGGTATGAAAATTGTCTTTTCAGGTCGGTCCTTATTTTTCGAGATTAAAATTAAATTTATTCGTCTTTTTTAGCACAAATTTGAAGATTTTTAATTAAAAACAATTCTTGAAATGTTACCCTACTAATAATTTTTATAAATCAAGAAATTAATATGAAATGTTATTCTTGAGTTACACAATTTGTGTATAGTGTGTATTAAAAAATAAAAGATTGTAATAAAATATTAATTTCAAAAGTGCTTAATTTCATATAATTCTAATTAATAACAAAAATTCTTTCAACTTCATCTATCACAAATTTCATTCGATATCAATGTAATTTATAACTTAAGCAACATTTAATAGAGTGAAATAGGTTTTAAAATGATTGAAATCTATAGAAATATTATAATTGCATTGGAATTGAAATCGGAATTGCAGGAAAAATATCAAACAATAAAATTTAGGCTTATCAGTTAGTTTTCATTGACATTTTAGCCATAAATTTTGGATCAAATTTTTTTTCAAATTTTATAACTCTTCTATCAATTTCAATTTGATATCATTTCAAAGTATTAATTTTTTTCTTTTCATTTTCCTTTCAAATTTTTATCACTATTAGTGTTATGAATATTCGAAATTTCATTAATTTAAATATAAATAGTTTTCTTTTTTAATTTAGAAAAATCGGTTTGTGTTAACGTCAATGAAGTGAAAGTTGTAATTACTTGTGCACATTAAAAAAGAAATATATGCATCAAAAACCTTTCATTATAACATTTAACGAGTAATACTGTAAAAGATTAATTATATATTATGAAAACATCAAAAACAGAAATAAATAAATAAATAAAAGAAGAGGAAAAAAATGTCGTTTTATTGCTACGTTTTGACAGAATTTGAATTTTTTGTCGAAATTTAAAATTTATGTTATTGATTTCATTCCTTTTTCTATCTTTTAGTTCATAAAATTTGCATTCATTTATTTGATTGATTTTAATGAATGGTAGTTATTTAATTGCATATTTTTTACTAACTTGTCGTTCTATGAGGATGGAATACAAAATAATTTTGATAAAGTTATAATTTGAAATCAATATTTGAAAATAAAATATACTTTTAAATAGTAGATATAATCGAAAATTTTATGATAAATATAACGCTGTTGCTACATCGTAGCCTGCAAAAATTTTTAAAAATAAATTTTAATCTGTAACTATTCTCAACCAATGATTTGATTAAATGAAACAATTTAACTTCAGATTCTCATCATCAAATTTAAGCCTAATAAAACAATTAGTGATCTGAATTTCAACATTTCAATCATTATTTGACAATTTTTTAATGATTCATAATTTTTCTAATCGAAGGAGTATTAAATTTCAGCAGTTTTGATAAAATCTTGAAAAGTTTTTAATCTTTTGTCTGTTTTGGCAAGAAAAGAACAAAAAAATGAAATAAAACTTAGCGCTTACTGAAGTATACTTTAACCTTCTGTACTGTACCTTTCCTTACTTGCTATTTTTTTGCTGAGTAACTCGATTTTTATTATTGAGTAATTCAAATCGTGATATGTAATAAAAACGTCTTCGCATGCAAATCTCTAATAACTTTATGATATTTTAAATAACTTTTTTGCAAATGTTTTTGCTACGTAAATTTTACACGTGAATTTATAGATGAATTGATTTACGTTTATGTTCCAAAAACACGAATAAAGACACGTACAAACATACACACGCATACACAAACATGTATACATGCACGCATGCACATTGCATACACATAGACGCGTACATATGTACACACGTACACAAACGCACACTACACACACGTACGCATACCTGCACATGCACCCACACGCACGCATGTACTCATAAAAGAAGCGTAAATTTAGATGTTATTTGTTTATTCGTTTTCCTGTTAATAACAAATATTGATCACAAATTTTTCCAAATTATTAATGAATGATCTCAAAATGTAACTCGAAGATTTCCCTGAATTTAAATTATAACTATTTTAACTGTTTCATTTTTTGTAATATAACCCGAACTTAAACTGTTTATAAATTGTAGAAATTTGGTTCAACTTTATAAAAGAAATCGATAATAATAATTAAAAATCATTTTCATAACAGCTATCATAATTTTATTTAATTTTATTCCCTTCTTATATTTTCAAAAGTTCAGTTTTTTTGTTAATTTTAATTTCACTCAAAAATATTCATTCACAAGGTTTGATTTTCAGACAAAATTTCACGCTATTTTCATATTTTGTTTGACATTTTTTCAATTTTTAATTTATTTCTAAAATTACACAATTTTTTATATGTTATTCGAAAAGTTGCAACATTCGTATTTGCATATTAAAATGATTTCATCCCAAAAGTTATCCGTTAATTTGAATTCCATATCAAAAATTTAAAATTTTATATATATATATGTACATATGAGGAGTGGTTTAAATTGAAATCGAAAAGTTCATAAAATTTTGATTTCCGGAAACTTTTTTCCATCATTTTCCTTCATCGTTGGTCATTCATGATTTTCGGAAATCATAAATTTCAAAAGTTAAAAGAATCATTGTGGGAACGAATGAAATTATCCTTTGTTCCCTTGGCAAAATGCATTTCATCAAATGCGCATCTAAAAATCCTTAAATTTTGCATCAAATTACTCAATAAAAGTTGATGAAATTCACTATTATGGAACTATTTTGGTCTTTTTAAGAAAAAAAAAACTGTGAATTCTAATTTTAACTGAAAAAAAAGAGAAAGATTAATAAATCGGAATAGAATGAATAATGATGAATTATCAG
>UPTC01000445.1:0-38124 GCA_900537255.1 Acanthocheilonema viteae
GAGGTTACCAATAAATCCATTTATTCGTCAAGCAAAGTGGATTTTAATCTTTCTTTTAAAGATGCCCTGTTAATTTAACAAATTATTAAACGTGATTATCATTTTCTTATTTGCCAAAAAATTAAATAGTCGAAAATTTTGATTAATTAACTTAAAAGCAATACAATTAAACTTATTTAGCATTCAAATTCTCATACGATTACATTCATTCTCATAAATATTTCCCCATTTTTTGATCTGATTAAAATTATTCATTTTACAATCACTTCCCTACACATCTTTTCCTTCATAGTATAATGTAGCAATTTCAATCCCTCTTTCGAAAACCTCAACATTGTTTCTAACTCTCTTCTTTCCAGTGATAAATGCATTCTCTCTCATTGTTTCTCATAGTTTGCTGGAAGAAGATTAGTACCATCACGAGAATTAGATCACTGATGAGATTAACTATAGTTCAAGCTGAATTTTGGCGATCACAGAGAACTTAAAAAATTAATCCTTTCATGGCTAATAATTGACTTTATTTACATACTTTGCTTCATTGGAATTGATCCTAAAGATAAAAAAAAATTAAGAAATATAGATTTATATTGTTGGAAATGTTATTTGATAAGTAAAATGCCAACTATGTAACATTTAATTATAGATAGCCTCGAATTTGATTTATCTACCCATCAGCTGAATAGAAAATTCTATAGATCAATGTATTGGTTAGCTATGAATTAAGATAATCACCAATAATTAAACGGTTGAGTGAGTAATTAAAATTAATTAACGACAAATTTGTCACTTATCCAATTATTTAGGCAAATATCCAATATCATTTCGATGATATTTATTTAATCATCAATGAATAATTATCATCTGATTTGTAAAGAATGAATTATTTTATAATGCAATAAAATTGAGACCGATTAGTTTAGAGTAATTAGTCAAGCAAACTAATTAGTTGACCATGCTGATTATTTGTTCATCTAATTTCATTTTATTAAAAAATATTAATAAATTATGGTAATGTTTGGAGCCACGACACTAAATGTTTGTCAGTTTTTAACTTTTCCAGTTTCTTCCGTAGCACGTTGCTTTATATTAGATTGCTCTGCGCCTCCTCCGATAGTTGTTCCATCCTGTAATTTATGATTTTCTTAAAATCTTGACCAATAAATCAATGAAAATAGAAAATAATACTACCTATTATAAATTTTATTGATTGTTGCTCAAATAATAACTTCTGAAATTCTATTTATCTTCTCAAGTTGCTTATTTACTAGCGAAAAATTTAATTCAAAAATTTACGCAGCACTTGAAGCTTTTTAAAGTGGTCAATTATTATTAAATTTATTCCGATACGCAGGTTTGTTTTTTTTTTTTGCCCATATCAAGAAAAAGAACGCTATATTTTTATAAAAACTAGGAAAATTTTTAGGAGAGAACAGAAAATAAAAATAAAACGGAACGTTACTGTAAAATGGAAACTTTCAAATCAGTAAAAAAAAAGTTACAAAATATTTTTATTCTTTTATTTCTTTTTTACAAATTCTATGAGAGTTTTTACAAATGAAAAAACATTTAAAATTATTTAATAAGATTGAACTCATAATATATAATTTATCCTATTATTCATGATATGATTAGAAGTGATAGGAAAAAGTTTTGGGAAAGATTGCCCGTAAAACGTCCATTCCACTGATAGTTCCTTTATTTTGAAACCGAAAATTTGTTTTCACATATTTTATTCATTTGAATACCACATACTACCATATAATGAAGAGTAAATTTTCATATAATAATAATTATATTTTATTGATTTTTGAAAAATGATTAAAAAATGATGATTTTATCGTAAGCAGTCATATTTAAACTTGATGATATCTGTCATTATTTAATGCTAAAAAATTAAATTACCTGAAAACTAGTTTTTTCTGTTGCCAAAATTGTATTGTTCATTGTACAGGTTGTAGTATCTTCCATTTCTAAAACTTTCAATTCTTTTCATAACGATCAAATAAAAGATAATTCTTAGAGCAAAAAAAAAAATTAAATGAGATATTGTAGGACAAATTTTATTATTAGTGAATCAATAAATTTTTATAGATCAAATTTCTTTAAAATCTTAAACTCTTAAACTTAAAATCTTAAACTCATTCAAATGTGCAAATCGAATTATATTACCAGTCGTATATAAATCACTTTTGTATTCATCGCATTCATTTTTAGCATTATCAGTGCTTTGTGCTTTTTTCCTTTCTAAATGTTAATTATCTTAAATATTCAATATCTGCTTAAAAATTGTGAAAATATAACGATTAAGTTCAGTTATGAGAATAGGATAATTTAAATCAACATAGTTTTTAAAAGTTAAAAAAATGGATAGAAATAATAGAAAAAGCAAGCAATATTAACTAATTTTATTGCTTGCTTTTCAAAAAAATCAGTAATACTAAATGGACGATATGATAATTTATATCGATAAATCATTACCTCTTTTTTTATTTGAACACTGCATGAATGGAAAGATAATTATTACTATAGCTGATAAAATGTACAAAATTGTTTTCACAACAAAAGTTGATAAGCTGATAAGCATAGCTTTTTTTATTTTTTAATGCTAGTCGTTTTTTGACGTCTGAAATATTAAGCAAGAATATCTTCCTTTTGTGATAGTGAATTATTTTTCTACTGAAATCAAATTACATATTGAATACTTTGAGCATTATCAATATGCTTCTCTTTACAAATAATTTGTGCAACTTTTAGCGTGCTTACCCGTATATTCGGCAATTCTCGTGATAAAAATCTGTAAGCATATTTGTGAATGATTTGTGTACCATATGTATTTGTGTTTTTATATTGATAATAAATTATGTAAGTGTTTATTTGAAGCTAAATTAAAAAAATTTGCAAGATTTAAAAGTTTTTTCAATTTTTTTTTCTGAAATAATCATGAGCTATAAGAGCGATGTCAAACGAAATGCAAAGAAATCTCGAAGATGAGTTATGTGCAAAGCAGATTACTCTGGTTCTAAAAAAATCAATACCGCTATTTGTCAACATTGATAAATATCAGTCAAACGTATGATTTTGGTATTGCACGAAAATTACATGTTGTATTCTCGAAAATTCACTATGAAGACACAATAAAATTTTTATCATAAAACTCGTGCAAGATTAATTTTATGAAGATTGATTTTTGAAATTAAAGAGGAAAAGTTGAGAATGATTTTTGATTTTTTGAAACAAAAAAAAGAATATATAAAACCATTTGAAATTAAAGAAAAAATATATAAAATCATTTGAAATTAAAAAAAAAAATATATAAAATTACAGATTGTTATTGGTGGAATTTCTGGAAGAAATGAAATAGGAATTCGCAGCAAGCAACTAAACTTGAAGCAAAATTATGAAAAGACGCATATTATTATTATTAAAGGCTTTTATACGTATTGAAGGTTTACTTTTATGATAATTTTTTTAATGTCAATTTATGAATGCCCACTTTAAGCTCATTTTTTTTAAAGTAGAGTATATTTTTTTTTAAAAAAGCTTAACTGTTTTCAATTTTACTAACAAAGTGAACATGTAGAAGTTGCAGCTATTTGTGTGATAATGCTTTTCTAGCTCAAATTTCGGGACCACTTAATTTGATGGCCCTTCTTCTATTTTTTTTTCCACTTAACTATGCTACCAACTTCGCATGGATGAAAATGACAGTTTTTGATTAAAAATTGAGTTGAAAAAAATTGAGAAAAATAGTGGTCAAAATGTGAGATATTTTTGCTGAACTGCTTTCGAGAGAATTTTTTTTCAAAATAGAATATATTGATTTAACATGATACTTAAATATTAATGTTTCAATAATAAATAATTTAAGCATTATCCATTAAAGCAAATTATTTGGCAATATGTTTGCTTCATTTTATGTTTTGTCATTTTTAGCTTAAACAAAAATTAAGTGCAAAAATTATTGATCAAAAATAAACTTATTAATTGTATTATCAAAGTTCAGCAAAATCAATATTCATCATTTTTTTTTGGGGAAAAAAAAAGTATATATATTACCCAAATAACAAAATTTCAAATTTGTACAAAGAAATATATACGCGGATTAAAACTGCTACCGTATCCATGCTAATCCCTACTGTTTCGATATATTTTTTCGATATTTTTCAACTTTAGCAGAAATGTTTACTTGAAACATGCAATCATTATTATCTTTCATATTATCCCAAACAATATCACAAATATCATCATACTATCATGTCAATATAAGAAATTCGGTTGCTATCAATCAAAATTTCATGATATGAAAAATTGCTTCAAAATAAATTGAAATTTCGTAAGATGAATTTCCTTGTTGTATGAGAAATTGTTATTGCATTCATTTAGTTTGTAACAAAGCAAAATAAACTTTTTGAAAAAAAAAAAAGATTATACACATATATAAGCTGGCCAGAAATGAGTTCATGCTTACATGAATTATGAATTCAAGATATTTTCATTTGAAAGCCGTTTTATTTGGTAAAATTAGTTACCCTGATTTATATGCACTACAAAAATCATTATAGCAATGAGCGCTTTACCGCATAATATAAGCTACAGATGAAAGAAATGAAATAACAAAGAGTAAATGAGCACATTATGAAATGATGTTTTTTTTTTTTTTTTTAACTATATTTCAATCTTATCTTAAAATTAAAGTTTTCAATTTCAATTAATTAAATAACCATTTAGGCTATTACTAATTTAATGGTGAATATTTGCGCTTATTATCGTTGCATTTTGTTTCTCGTTTTCATTCATTGAAAGATGTTTCACTAACGGTACCATTACGATTGATAAGTGATGCTTCATTATGTTCATTGTTTACGTGCCTTTTTGGCCTCTTGCAAAATCCTTTTGCAAAATGAATCATTTCAGCACGAAGCGCTGGTTGACAACTTGCATAGATAGGCAACCGTAAAGCGCATGCTACAATGGTCAATAACGATACTGTATCAACACTGAAGATATAGAAGTCCAAAAAGCTGAAAATAAAAAGTTTAACAGTTTACGTTTAAAATTTTTAATTAATTCTTCAATTTTAAAATTAATCTCTCAACATATACAAATAATCCAAAACAAAATTTTAACTTGATGACTAATCAAAAATGTTATATTTTAGATGAATACTATGCAGAACAATATTCCTATTGAAATATGAACGATTAATACTGTAATACTAAATAGCGATTGTTAAGAAATTAGAATTTAATTTAGCAAGCATAAAATTATAAAATTCGAACTGAATTTTTAACTAAATTTTTGACTAAATTTTTTTCTTCTTTTTCAAATTTTAAAAGATTGCTTGAATATGATTTTTACCTGCTGAAAAGTGATGTTGCATCAGTATGTTCCCAAATTGTTATGATCACATTGAGCATATTTGCTAAAAGATAAGTGCACACAACAAGCATTAAAGTTCGTGTAGCTGCTCGAATTCGAGCCTGAAACATTTCCCGATATTACTAACAAAATTAAGGAAGGAATTGCAAAGTTGCATTTTATTTATTAAACTTTATTTGTGATAATCAAATTGATAATGTCGTCTCTCTCCCTTCACTCTCTATTAATTCAATTCTACTTTAACGATAACTAAAATATATCGGCTTGCTTTTAAACAAATTTAAAATTTATCATAAAAAAGTTGCCACATATTCATAGTGCAAAAACAATTATGTAATAGATAATTTTTAGAAATTAACACGATATGAATAATCATTGGAATATTTTTAAATGTTAATATGAATTTTATTTCATATCAATTTTTTTCTTTTTTTTTGAAATTTAAAATAAATTTAAAAATTTGAAAAAACTTTTTGTTCTTTAGCATTAGTGGCGCGTGTCGATTCCATATTGTGCTTTTCGGCAACAAAACTTTTCCTCAGCTCGTTGACAATTCGAGCATTCAGGAACATTAATGTAAAAAATGGGAATAGAATAGTGACAATATTGCGGAACCAAAAACGAAATAATTTGTAGTGCTCATTATGAATTACCAATGCTGTTATCTCTAATCGATATTCATTAAGCGTTCCAATACAGCTCAAATCATGAATTGGCTATAAATTTCACTGATACAAACAGATGAATTAATGAATAATCACTGATAAATTATGCTATAATATAATGTAATTTCAAGGCTTAAAGTTAGCGCATTCCATTAAATTGATTAAGATTAGCTGGAGAAAAAAAATGGTTAATATGGCTACGAAACTTCAAATCAATATTATTTACGAATTAAAGGTAAGAAATTTGAATTAGCAATAACCAGAAATAATGAAATAAATTTGGGATCATTAAAGAGCATAATGGATTGAAAAAAGAAAAAAATTGTTGTTCTGTCATAAAATTTGCAGTTAGAATCTCTAATCTATAATTGTTTTTCAAAGATATATTTTAATTATAAAGTAGTCTATTGAAATTGCATTGGAATATTTTTTCCTTTTTTTTTTCATTTATCAAAAATATATTTATCTTGAAATTGAAATTCACTTCAACCTTAAGTTCAAGTATTAATGTTCCCTTCGTAACTACACCAATTATTACAGCAATGAAAGCAATATAACAGCGATTATTTTGCAAAAATTCAACATGATGGCTTGAAGCTGTGATGCAAAATCTTTCTACAGTAGCGAAGACGATAAGAAAAGATGAGGCGGTTATGGCAACATGCGACATTGTCATCATCGGTACTACATATGCCATCCTGAAAAAAATTATTTTGTAATTTGTAAATTACTAATTCTCTCTCCTTCTCTTCTCTGAATGATGCTAAATTTTTGTATTTTCTAAGGATTCCAAAAAAAAAAAAAAAAAAAACGATTGATGACTTTCTTTCCTATATTCTTTTTTTTTCTATCAAAATTTTTTTAAAGTAAAAACTTACCAAATTTTTTTCATGAAAACCCATTCATTATACTGATAGAGTACTTTAACAGACATTATCAGTATATAAGTGAAACTAATGAATATATCAGTAAGTGCAAGAAGTAGCAAATATAGCGAATGACTGCGACGATGCTGTTTGCTGGTGATAAAAATCAAAAATAGGAAAACATTTTCAATAATACTGATAGTGCTAAGTGTTGAGCCAAGGATTGTAACAAGCCATAAACGTTCAATCAAATGATTCGTATCAATAACATAGCAACTTGGCTCAAGTGTTGTCAACCCTTTCATCACATCAGGAATTGTTGATGACCGAATAGTGATTGCTGTAACGCTTGTATCATTCCTGATTACACTACCATTGATTAATTCCATTGTTTGCTAGAAAATCTAATTTTAATTTGAAATTCAGCACAAAATTTAACTTAATGCTTTTTCTCTCATTCTTCTAAAATTCATCTTCAAAGATGAAATAACCATACAAAACATGGCAAAAAATTCCTACAAAATTTTAAAATATATATATGTATATATGTGATGAAAAATTTGTTGGATAAACAGGAATAGTTCATACTTTAATTAGATAAATTAATTAGTAGAAGTAACCCGATGTAATTCATCAAACGTGAAATATGATTTAGCATCGTAAAAGTATTTGCATTCTTTATTTAAGTTGATAGCCGATGATATTGACAAATATCGCTAAAGTTCCTTGCGTCGTGTTTATGCATAAATATTGATTGATCCGTAAAAAGGTACCTAAAAAATTTTGTTAACAAGTAAATTAAAAAAATGCGAGTAGAATGCTAATAAATAATTCGGAAATTTTTATATTTCAGAAATAAACTTATAAGAAATAATAAATTTCTGTGAATATTTTACAATATTGACTGATCTATCGAAGTCTTCTAAAGAAGAATTATCATTTCAGTAATCTAATTGCTTATTTCAATTAAATAAATTTATTGGCGAGATTTACAAGATATCGTAGTGAAGAAAAAAGAATTAGTAGGAATTAAATTATCTGACAATAATTGATAGCTGAATTTCTTCTTGTATGCAATATATGTTATCTGAAGAAAGTAAGTAAAATTATGGCTGTAAAAGAGATGATAGGCTAATTGTATTGATTGATTATCAATTTCATGAAGAATATCTGAGTGATTACGTGAAATTAAACACCATTTTGGAGTTAATAAAATCCGTACTGAAATTGTGCAATATTTTAAACTATGATCATTTCTCATTTCTCCATTTTAAGAATAGGTAACTGTCGCATTGAATCAAATATTTTATTGCCAAATGTCAAGTTTAATTTCTTTACAAAATTAATTAACATTTTATTATGCATTCATATTTTTGAATTAAAATATCAGCAAAAACTGGATCAAATTTAATTTTCCTCTTAATTAGCAAAATATATGCTTACAATTTAAAAATCTCTGTCAACTTCATTTTTGACAAACGTTAAAAAGTTAAAAAAAGAGAAGTAAATTGTGTCAAATTCCCGTATGGATAACAACATAAATAAAAGGGAAAGAAAAGGAAAGGAAAAATTGAATAGCGAAGAGGAAATTTCTATTTGAAAATCAACTAATTTGGCCAAAATGAAAATACTTCCGTCATTTTTTCGCCTTTTCGCAATACATGAATAGTCTAAAGTGTAAATTTTTTTTTTTGATTTTTGCACCTCAAAAATATAACATATATTCTGAAATCGAGTAATCAATTAGAATTAAAAAGAATACAAATGATAACTGTAAAATTTGAATAAAAGCTCATTCGTCATTTCGTTGATTTGATCAGATATTTTCAGTGAATGCATCGTAAATAAAAGAATTGATAAAATTTGTCCTTTTTGTCTATTCATCTCGTACATTCTTCGCAAATACATCCCGTGGCTTTACTTTGTCTTACACTTAATCCATAATTTTCTTTTAGCAAATGATAAATTGTTTTTAAATAATTTTGTAAATTCAAATTACAATTCAAAAATTTATCGCTTCTTAATTTTTCCTTGGTAATAATAAACTGTTTCTGAAAAATTTTTAAATTCAAAAATTTAGCACTAATATTTTTTGTTTATATTTTTTTTTTCTATGTTTAAGAGAATTATATGAGTTTTTGATCTGGAATTTCAAATATTTTAATATTAGACATTATTAGAAAAATCACTGCTGACAATTTTTCACACCGAATCACTTAAACTGATTCTTTTTTTTAAAAAAATCACATTTGTTAAGTATATATTGATATTTCTTATTGCTTGCTTACTTATTATTCTAATTAGTAGCAATGCTCATAGAATGGAGCAACTTTCCTGCTAATTTTTACTCTCATATTTATTTATATAACTAACTCAATTATTTATTTACAACTTTTCACTGTTTTAAAAAATGCTATTAAATACATCATGCTGTATGCATTTATCAAATTTTTCTTGAAAACTATTACACGTTCATCAATTGCAAAAAATTTCAAAATATTTGAAGTTTAAAATTAAGGGGAAAAAAGTTATGCAAGAGAAGGCAATTAGATAATAGAAGCGTGTATTCTAGGATGGGTCAGAATTAATTCTAAATTTTTTGAGACTTCCGCAAACGTTTAATTAGATATTTTTATGCTAACATTATTCTTTTCAATTTCTAAAAAAAGAGAAAAAAAGAGAATAATCTCACATTTTACAATTTCAAGTATGTTTAAAAAAAATGCTAATCTTTGTTATTTCTTCTTCTTTTCGCTCTCTCTCTCTCTCTCTCTCTCTCTCTCTCTTTGCTTTTGTTTATTTTTCAGTCCATTTTCTTTTCTAAAACATCAAAAAAAAAGCGCAATATTGAATTGAAGGATTTCAATTTTAATTTTTTCGTTTTTTTTTTCACTTTCATAAAAGCCAAAATTACTCGATGTATGCATATGCATCAAATTTCAGGCAATTATTCTAACAAAACTAAAAATAAACAAATTGCTAGAAGAAAATTGAAAAAGAAAAACTTCCACTTAATGTTGCTATGATCAGAATGAAAAAAAAGGAGGAGAGAGAGAGAAGTTAAACTTAATAAAAAAAGAAAATGAGAAATTTAAACAGAGTTTAGAATGAAAAGAATTTGAATGGTGGGGAAAGAAAGGGAGAAAGAAAAAGAGCAATTTTCGTCTATTTCCCATTATAATAAATGTAAAAGTATTACTTTGAGGAACTGATTTCTCTTTACTTCCAAAAGGAAGTAAAGAGAAATCATCTAGAAAATATGTTGAAAATTCAAATTGTCAATTGAATAAAAAGTATTCTGTTATTCGTCTAATTTTTACATTAAACATTATTTTCTCTGCTAAAGGCTAAAAAAATAAGAACATATACCGTGCAACAAATATCTTTATAAATTGAATTATCATAAAAATATTCAATGGAAAAATGAAAAGAAAATAAAAAGAATATTATATTCGATATTACTATCTCAAAATTTTTTCACTATTCATTTATTGTTTTTTTTTTCAAATATAATTGAAAACCGAAATTATTAGACTGTTACAGATTTGTTCCTTCGAATAAATTATTCGTCATATACAATGCACCAGCACGAAATAACGAGAAATTGAAAAAAATGAAAATTACATCTGTTTCCATTTGGATAAAATTTGTAATTTTGTTAAGTAATGAAAAATAATGAAATCAGAAGGATGCCGAATTTGTTGTTTTTTTTTTGTTAGTAAATAAAATTTAAAAAAAATGTATTGATGTTTTTTTGTTAGTAAATATAATTTCATTTTAGGAAATTGTTTATAATTAATTTTAAAATAATTGTCCATTTTATTTTACAATAATTATAAGGACGTTCGATATGAATGATAAATGTTGTTGTCATAATTTTTTGAGCAAATATTAAAATTTAAAAATTTTTTAAGGGAACAACCAACATTTGTTATAATAATTTTTCTTATCAATTACAAAATCTATACTCAAAATTAATTTTACTAGTGCTATTTAATCGATTTGTCAATTTCATTTATTGTTATTTATTAAATATCAACAAATGGAAGCGAAATTGTTTCACTCGCTGTGAATAATAGACATTTTACTTTTCTTTTCTTTTTTTGGATATAATGAATTTGCGGTAAAGATCAAAATTTTTTCATTTAAAATTTGATTTAAATAAATAAAATAAACAAAATCATATTTATAAAATACGGCATTTTTTTTCATTTTTAAATTTGGTTTAAACTAAAAAAAAGCGTATAGTTGATGACATTGAGATCATTTTATAAATGTTAAGTATTGGTGATAGTTGTCACTTTCTCGCTTAAACTCATTAATTGCATATGATGAGACATGTAAACATCAAACTTATAAAATGTGATTATTTTTAATGAATGTCGTAAAGAGTACATGGAATTTGAAATATTATCGCTCACAGTTATGCTTCAAAATTTATCATTGGCTTGTTGTTTTATCGTGTGATAAAGAAGTTGTGCAATAAATAAAAACTATATGATATATTATTTTAGTTTTCATTACTTATCATTGTTAATGATTTATCGCTTGCTTCTTTTATTCATTTTAGAGTTCTTATTTATTTATAGTTGATTTTGGACAAAAAGATTTATCGAGTGATTTTTTCTAGTTTGAATTCGAAATGAATTTTAAAAAAAAAGAATAGAAACATTATACAATATCAACAAAGCATTCAATCGTTTCATAGGAAAAAGTTTTTGTCAAACAAGCGAAAAATTTTTAATGTGGAAAAGTAAGGAAGCAGTAAAAAGAAGAAAATGTTTCATCTGATCGTGTTTAGCAACTTTCAAAAACATAAGTGAATTTATTTTTAATTATCAAAATTGTTATAGCTTCTTGTTTGAGTCTTAATTGTTATAGCTTCTTGTTTGATTCATAAAAAAATATGTTTATGATAATTTGACTGCAATATCACTGCAATATGATTATTTATGGATCGCAAATCAGAAACTACATGTGTACATACGTAATTCTTAATTTATAAGTTTTTCTTTTTTTTTGAAATGAATAGGAATGACATTGCAATGAGAGAGTTCAATATACAAAATATCATTCCTGTTATTTAAACATATTATTATACATATTTTCAATTCCATTTCAGTGCTATTATGATTCCTAAAATTGAAATTTAATCAAAAATCAGGAAAAATGTAGCAAATTTTTATTTGTTACTTGACACATTTTATATATTATGAACGAAAAATGAATGCAGTATGTATTACCAAGAATTATTGATTTCCAATTATATAGAGTTTGTACGACTCTTTGATAGTTAATTATGTGTTATGATTTATTAAGTAGCAAATCAATTTCCAGAAAGAAAAGTAAAAAAAAATGAAGATGGGGCATTGAATTTGCTTGATTGAATTTTTTGCATGGAACTCTAAAATTAACTCTAATAAAAACCGAAGCTTTTAAGTTTCAGCATGACAAATAAAACATTTGAAAATAGGTAAATGGAGTGGCATTTAATCTTTCTCGCTTTTTTTTGCTTTAAATTCGTTTTTTTCTTTCTCATTTCTTCCGCTCGAACTCCTTCTTGAATGCTTCATTATCAGTAGATCTATGCAATTCACCTATGAATTTTTACCTTCACTCTTACAGAGCAGAATAATTTAATTTATCGAAGGCTTGAAAAACATTTTTTTTATTCTTTGCGAAGCAAAAAAATTTTCCTAAACCAATGATAAATCTTCTAAATTTCAAAATGAGCAAAGCCTATTAGTATCACTATGTAATTATAATGACTATAATGATTAGTTTGAGCCAACTTACGGTATCATTTAAATGCAATTATATTAGAAGCCAATTAAAAAAAGACAAAATTTTTGAGGATTTGAGGACATAAGACTTTACAAAATGTGATATAAACTTTTTTTTCAAAAATTTATAACTTTTTTTTAGCAAACATATATTATTGCTATTTGCTTGTTTAGTATAACTTTATTAAGTTGATAGTGATTTGATTAAATTTGTGAAGAAATTGAAAACATCAAAATCTCCTCTCCACTTTTTCCATCTCTTTTTCTCTTTCCCTCTCCCCTCTCTCCAATCTTCAAGTTTTTGTAGCAAAAGAAGGCAATAATAATGAATTTATTAGCATCATATATTAATTATATCAGCAACATTCGATTTTGATTAATTACGTTAACAAAAGCACATAAAGTAATAAATGAATGAATAAATCAGATTAAAAGAATGAAATTTGACTCAGTAGTAAAATTTTTGAAAAATTTATGGAAAAAAAAAGAAATAGAAATAACGACACTGAAAACCTACGATAGTGAGAATTATCCGGAAGGAATGCCTCTGGCAAGCATTTCGAATTGCATTTTATATATGGGCGGTCTTCTCTTCTTCTTTTTTTTCTCATCAAAAACTTCGTTTCAATTTTTTTTTGACTTTGATAACATTACTTATTAGCTAAATAAATAAAATAAAGCATATATTATAAAAAAGATTTTAAATTTACATTTTAATAAATGTATAGTGCATTGATCATTTTCAAGAAAAATGAGACGAAAATAAAATAACTTTGTTTCATAGGTCTAAAAATAGAAAGATAGTATTTTTTTTTCTCAATAATTTACAGGTGTGTATTTCTCTATATAATGACCATATTTCATCCTTTTACAACAATGATTGCAAAAAAAAGAGAAAATTCTTCAAAAAATGAAATTAATTTTATCAGATATTTTTTTCCCATTATTAACAGTTACTATACAAATTATTTCAGCTAATTTTTTTTACAATTTTATTTCTTCCATTTTTTTTTGTGATAAATGATAATAAAGTTATTGTAATTTTGAAGAGAAAACGATTAAAAATAAATTAAAAAGAAGAAATATTTTTGCATGATATTAATATATGAATGCATGAAGTGTGTCAATCATTCATGATGACACCGTCATTCTTATCCTTCCGATCATCACAATCATTTTATTTTTGCACCATTTGATTTCCACAACTAACTTCCAAGCAACTTTTTTTTTCTTACAGCATATTGACTGAATTGAATGTACCACTTGAGCTGATGCTCGTTTTCTTCTTCTTCTTCTTTATTCGTCATATTGGACACAAAAAATATTCCATTATTTGAAATCGATGTTTCAGATAGCAAATGAAGCATTATCAGTGGCATATCGTTCATTTGAAAAATTCATACTTAAAAGATTGCATAAATGATGATAAAATAGGTCTATTTTGGAGTACATTGAAAGATTTAACTTCAGATTTTTTTTTAAAATTTTGTTTGGATTTGGAAAAAATGTTTGATTATTTGAAATTATTTGAAAAAAAAAAATTTGATCAAATTCAAATAGCAAATGAAGCATTATCAGTGGCATTTCGTTTATTTGAAAAATTCATACTTGAAAGATTGCTTAAATAATGACAAAATGTTTATGAAAGATTTAATTTCAGTTTTTTTTTTTAAATTTTATTTGAATTTGGATTTGAAAATAAAAGATTATTTTTCTTTTTCTCCACAGATCTTAGACTATTTTTTTTTTAATTCGTGCAAATGTTGACATTTTTTTTTGCTTACTGCTTTTAATGTCATTTATTGCAATATGCAAGACACGTGAAGATTGCATAGGATAATGTATATTTTCATATAAAATTGCTTAAAATAAATCTCATTTAAAAGAGTTACGGATAAATAAGTTTCAGGTAAAACGGCTTGATTGCTAACAAAAAAAAACAAAACCAAAAAAGAAAACAGAAAACAAAGCAAAAAATCATCAACTGTCAATATTTTTTCATTTTCTTGCTTTAATTGATATTATTTTTGTGCTAATCTTTAGCTTAAATTTATTATCACTTCATTTTTAATTATTATAAAAATTATTTCGCTGAAATGAATAACTTGGAAACATTTCCTGTGTTATAAGTTATCCAAATTAAACAAACACAAAAATACGTATTTAAATAGTGCCAAGTCACCTATTAAAAAACAGTTAGGTGAAGAATAAAAAATAAAAAAAAAAGAGCTATTCACTGAAAAATTAGTTTAACAGAATTTCCTCCAATATTTTTCTTTTTTTTATTTGTGCTTTCAATTTCACTTTAATATATCAAACAATAAATATAACCATTTCTATAAGTGATACAATGAAGATTCGAAAATCAATCAATATTGCTATTTCATAACATTAATCATTAAAATGGCAAAATTTTTTCCCGCCAAACATTCATCTAACAGCAAAAATTGCATTTGTTTAATAATGATTTCCCTTCATCTTTCAAAACTTATGAAGCAATAAGTTACCTAGGAGAAAAAAAAACCCGGCTGTTTGTAAAAAATACTTGGATGTTCAATATTCAACAAAAATGCGATATGAGAAAATGAAAATTTGCATTTGCATTATTTATCTGCACTCCATTAGAATTTAATTTTGGAAAATACTTTTGGCAAATAATATGAAAAATAATAAAACAAAACAATTGTTATAACATAAGCGCTAATAATAATATCCATCGGTAATATACAAATATTATTATAGTGTCAATGATAATTTTTTTTTTTTTAAGAAAGATGTTTGTTTTTTTCTTCCTTAACAGATCCTCAATACTTTAAGTTGGTTGCAGTTCTGAAAAAAAAGAGATGGATTCTAATTTCATTTAAAAGTGCATGGGGGAAAATAAAAAGCTTTGGAGGATAAAGTATCACTAAGCTTTTTCTCTCCTAATTACCCAAAACAAACAAAGAATTTTATTCTGTGTGACAGGAAGATATACAAAAGTAACCCAGTTTGCATTTCATCGAAATAAAGTGTAAATAATGAATAAAATTATACTCTCACATATATTTATCCATTGAAGAACATCTTTGCAGTCACAAGAGAAAAAATTTTTTTGATTTAATTAACAAAAAAAAGAAATGAAAAAGATTTTGAGAAAAAACTAAGAAAAAAACTGCTTCCGTTTGCGTTAAGCTAAAAATTAACGAAAATTTTGCAAAAGAAAAAACATATCTGAAAGCAGTAACAACAAACAAGAATGATTGAAATTAAAATTTATGACAAAAAACAAAAGTTGAAATTTTAAAGTTTTGGCAAATTAAATGAATCTCATAAATTTATCAATCTGCTAATTTAGTCAAATTGCTGTTTAATATTCATTATTAAAATTTATTTCACTGACACTTCATCAATTTTAAATGGTTCTTTAAGCACACAAAAAAAGAATTGAAATAAATTGATATAATTTCAAAGATTTCACAAAATATGAACGAAATTATATTTTTAATGTAGTTTTAAGCAGTTTTTAAATTTGTAAATGTAAAATTCAGTAGTGCATGAGTCTTTTTTTGTATTTGTAAAGTGAGAGCTCTGCAAACTATCGTGAAATTTTTAATTTGTGTTGTTTTTTTTTTACCGCAATTTTTTTTATATTTCATTTCTTATCATCACTTAACTTTTGATATTATGACGATAGCATTTTTGCGCTTCTTGAATGTGATAAAATTAAATTGAAATAGACAAATATCATTTCGTTAAAACAGGTAATTCTTGGCTTCAAACATATATGCTAGAAATTTCTATGCAAGTTCAAATCAAAAACTTTACATCATCAACAATCATTTTAAAATTGATTAGTAAATTGAAAGGGAGATTGATACGATTTATTTAGCATGTAACAATTTTTATTCATTGGATACTCGTTACATAAAAGTAAGTAAGAAGTGAGATCTGATAATTCTAAGCTTCGCATAATATACTCCAAAATATAATTTTCAATTTAATTCGTAATTAAAAAAATTAAAATAAAACAATTATTTCGAAAAAAATTGATAAAAAAGCTTAAATACTGGTAATAAGTAATATCTAATTAATGATACATTTTTACAAACATGAATGCAAATAAATCTATAATAATTAAGTACATAATAATTAGAAATGCCGAAATAAATTTAAAAAATTTGATGGGTTTTTTTCTTGATTTGAAAAGTTTTCACAAATATAATACAATTTTGTTTGCTATTCTCTTCTTTTCTCTTCATGGCGTTATTGTTGCAACTCATTATTAAATCTTATCGATCATCATTCAGGAATTTGACATTTTCATCATAAAAATGACTTCTCTTTTTTTCTCGAATCATTTTCTCGCTTATTTTATTATCTTAATAGTTTCGATGGTAAATCATTTTGTTAAATGCTACATAATGCACATAGCATCATCGGCATTCTGATGCCATTTTCCTCTTTAGTCGAAAATTTAATGAAAAAAAAGAAACGAAATCTTTAGAATACTCAAATGAAAAGTGCGGAAAAAGAAAAAAAAAAGATGCTACGTATCATTCAAAGGATCTTACAACAAGTCCTCAGGGGCAAAAAATTGAAGACTTAAAAGTCTCCTAATTTCTAATTTTGTTCTTATTTCGTAATTTTAGGATTTAAAATTAATCAATACCACACTTTCGTTGCATTAATTTTTTTTCTTCGCTTTGTTAGCAAACGGAACTTCTGACATTATGAACTGCTTGATTTTTATTTTTTTCCCTTTTTTTCTTTCAAAGCTCTTCAAATTAACAACAACTTTGGAAATTAAAAATGTCTTTTTTCTTCTTCATTTGCAATCTAAATTTATTTGCAATAATGAAATGTAATTGTGTGTAAATGAAGCAAAGGATGAATTAATATAAGGTGCTCAGTGTGGAAAATCTCTTCCGGAATAGCTTTGATAACAATAGATTGAATGCACATTTAATATTGAAGAAAAAGATCGGGTGAAGAGAACTTTTGGTAAATAGTTAAATTTTAATAAAATTAAACGAGAGTACCTGTGAAGAAAAAAATATTGCTAATAAAATGAAAAAAGCAAATATTAATAGATGATTACAGTTAATATAACTATTTCTCTTTTTTTTTCTCAAATATTGAAGATGTCGTCGGTTTTTCCGATGACAAAATTCCTAATGATACAGACGAAAATTATCATATAGATGAAAATAATATTGTTAAAATTTAATCTCAGTTTGAAAGGATATAGGTTAATTATGTCAACAGCATGCAATTATGATGTTCAATTTCTTGCAAGAGCAATTTATGCATTTTTCTTTTCTCTTTTCAGTTACAACTCTTCTTTCTAATTCTTTCAATGTAATTTTAATTGATCCGAAAACGATTTTGTAGGAGATTAAGCGTTCGAAATGCGATAAAGTCTTCACCTCTTGTCACAAAACTGCAGAATGCTCTTTTCTTTGATCTCTCTTTATTATATACTGCGATTAGCTCTCTTGCTCAAGAAAGAAGTACATTCAGTCCCTTCCAATGTTCCCTTTTATTTATTATGAACAGTTATGAATTTTTTATTAAAATGCTAACAAATTGCTTTTCATCCCATATTTTCCACTTTTTTCTTGTAAACATTCGCTGCAAATAAACTTGCAAAGTTCATTTATTAATTTAAGGATTTAACCAAAAATACAGTGCTTACGCTAGCTTTAGTTGCAACAATTCAACAAACATCAAAACAACAGTAAAAAAATTATACACAATCTGTTCGCATACAGATGTTAAAATAAATTAATTTTAGGAAGCCAGCATTTTTAAGAGGGATACCAGTAAATAATTACAACTTAATTTTTAGAGACTAATTATTCTCGATGAATTGATCAGGATGAAATTTTCAAAGCAAATAAGGGTGAAATTAATTTGAAATACTGAATGGATGACTCAAAAAATTCGAATAACAGGAAGTAATTCCGTAGGAAAATGGATTATCCATTCATGAGATAGCTATATCTTTAAAGTTCATGTTGACTAGCTGCTGCGAGATCCTGGGAAAAAAAAGCTCATTCTCATCTTGTATCTAAAGTGAGCAATAGCTTCATCGAACACAAATAATGCAAGTACTAACATAAACTTCAAGAGATAAAACCCATACTTCGCAGAAAATGAAGTACCACGAATGAATAAAATCGATATTGCACATAAAATGATGTTAACCAGAAAATATACTGTCCCACAATTCTCCACCATGGAAAATATACTCTATTGCCTTCTTCGCCAAATACAAAAACGCCTTCTTTGTAATAACGATCTGAAATCTTGGATGATAAAATTCAGTTTCAAAAAATTTTCCAAATGAGTTTTGAATTCGAACATTCAATTATAACCATCATCATTAACTACGATTTCTCGATTTTAATTTACAAAACATTTCTTCAATCAACTTGATATCAATTTACGAAATGCGCGGAACCACAAAAAACTACCAAGGATATTATCTTTGTACTGATAAACGCTGTACAACCAATCACGCAACTTCTCTTCATCTTCAAATGGTACCTGAAGTCTTATTTGATCTTTTACTCCGATAAGAATGCAAAAATAAAAAGAATTTAATCTAACTGAAAAAAAACAAGTAGGGACAAATTTAAATTCTATTTTTTTTCTGCAAAAACATGTCCAGGGGAAATTTCAACACAATAATCATTAGCTATCACTTTTATCTGATTTCATTACTATGTGGAGATCCGAAACAAGACAGTAATGAAGAGAGAATATAATTTACCTAAACAGAGAATCAGACTATATAAAGAAGAAATTTTCAACTTAATCCGATCCACTTATATAATCAGTCTTTGTCTATCGGTAAAAAGAAGATGAAATGTTCGCTTTTAGTGATGTTCTTTTCGTTTCATTATTTGGTAGCTTACGCTAAAAGGTATGAACGTATTCGGTCAGTTTAAACCTTTACTTTCCACCGGAAATTAAAGGGAAATTAATACCCATCTTCCAGTAGATTCCTTCCTTGTAAAAAATCATTTTTGGTATAACCATTCAGTTATTTAAAATCCTTCTCTGTGTAAAACTATCCCCATCATAAGAAATAATTTTTGGGAAGGAAACGACCTAACAAAGCTGTAATGAAGAGGAAAGTAAAATAAAGACATACAAAAAAGCTCAAACCATATTACTATCGTAATAAGTTAAAAACGGCCAAACAATGATTTGAATTTTAGCTACACAGAAAGCAATAAATGGATTAACAGTAATATAGGTGATAATCATGGCATTAAGTTGATAAGAGGTTGATAACTTACATCAGTAGCATCATAAATTTTATAATATACACCAATATCGCATGGTTCACGAGTACCAAAACTCAATGTGACAAGTGAAAGCGGCATTTTGTGTGGATATGCAATCGTTACATCCAATACATACTTTATTGGTGGTCGCATTTCTGAAATTCAAAAACACTTTAATAAATAATTTATGGAAATCGAATTTTTATTTTTGCCACCAGGTATGCTTTACCTCCCAAACATATCCGTCCTTCCTTTCCCAGAATTTTCTCTAATAATAAAACACAGTCTCTTAAAAATTTATAAAGCTCTTGCACCAATGAGAGCGCCAAATGTTAAATATAATTAAATAGAATGTTCTCGAAACTATTCAGATGTAAAATAATATCGTCATCAACCCCAAACTACCTGTCTTCATTTAAAAGTAAAACAGCAGTCTTCATTGCTTTGAATCCTCGAATCAAGAATTCCATAAAGTTCAGTCTCACATAATGTTCAATTCACACATTTAACTGTTTTGAATCACTCTCAACTTTAACCTCTTTCTTTTTTTCATCGTTTAAAATCTAAAGGATAATTATCGCTATAACAATTCTTAACGCTATTTTACAGTTAAATAGCTGGTTCCTTGGACGAGACGAGTTTTGACAATGTTAGAATTATGTGTAAAAAAACAGACACCAATCTCTCGTCCGCCTAATCACTTGCCAATATGTTATTTCTTACTAATTTCTACATACAGAAAATTTTTGTGATTCATCTGGGAAACGGCTTTTAATTCATAATTTTAAGAATGCTTTCTAACAATGTGTGATTTCATTCTCGTGATGAGATTTTTTTTTATGCGCTCTTGAATGAAAAATATTTTTTAAGTATTTAATAATCTATTATTTCAAAAGCGTTTAATACAATCGTTACCTAACTTTTTACTAACTTAGACAGACATGGCATCAGTGTCTTGGTTATAAAAATCGATCAATTATGTATATCATAATCTTAACAGGGTATTAGGATGGGAAGAGATTAACATCTTCTACTTAATCAATTTTTGTGTGCTGCCAAATTCAAAACAAAAAATCTTACAGTACGAGATAACACAGTTCTTCACCGATTGAAATTACAATCGAAAACCACTTTCGCTTAAAGGCTACTCAAACTCAAGCTAACCAAATAGCACGCCGTATGATCTTTTCGTGCTTAGTCACTTTTTTTAAAAAAAAAAATTTTGATTTTTGCCAAAAGAAGGATTGAGGTATATTTCATGATTGATAAATCATTCTAATCACAACTATTTTTGAATTAAATTACAAAACTGAATAGAATACCACAAAAAAAAGATTTCTTAGACTATTTTACAAATTTTCTCCTAACTTTCCATCATATATTTCCCTTCGCCCTTCTCCACACTCCGTTTTCTTCCTCAGCTTTTTCTCTTCATAAAAAAGTATAAACTAGGAATAATTTTTCACTTTTCCACACTATTCTATGATCTTTGACCATGGAAAACAAAACACGTCATCAGAGAAACTCTTCTACAAGTACACGTTCCAAAATCACAGCAGTTCTTTAATAAACAAAATTGGGATTGTGAGAGGACTACTTCACGTATAACTCTGAATTATTCTTCATATCAAGTAGTCGATAACAATCAGTTAATATGAATGATTGGTTGTCAGTTATAAAACAGTTGCTAATTTTGCGTTTTTTTTTTGAATTTCCACAATATATTCTAGCAGAAAAAAAATGGATCGCATTTCTATCCCAACCAATATTATTAATTATAGGAATGAATCTTATTGTAACTGACAACCTATCAATTAAATGTTCGTGTCAAGATTCATTTACAAACAAAATTAAAAAATAATATTTTCTAAGGCGCTGAACTCGTGCATTTCGATAAACAAATATTATTTAACCTGAGATTCAAGTGAGAGTGTTTTTCTAATTCTACATATTAAATACATAAATGAAAAGAAAATAAAAACTGATGTATTATTTTTTTTTAATTTTTGATGAAAACTTTAACTGGATCTTATGAAATCATTCACCAAAATCAAGTAAAATTAAATTCTGATTGAAACATTTAAGGCACTCAAATTTTTAGTGCACCTTAGGAGCTAATCCATGAAAAAACTTCCCTAAATACGAAATGGATGTATATAAAGCAGCGGCCTTGCTTTTCCAAAAAAGCTGACAATGTACAACATACATCATCTTTAGTTTGACAGCCGTTTATTTTTTAACGGTTCCAAAAAAATTCGTAAAAAATTTAAATTTGTAGCATAATTAATCTGATATTTCATAAAAATCTCAAGTATTTACATTTGAGAACGAAAACGGATTTTTAATTTCTCTCATCGTTTAATATTTATATTGAAAGCGAATATTTCAATATTTTTCTTATAAATACCATGCAAGATATTTTATTAGCTTTCTGCAAATTTCCTACACCACAGCTACTATTCCTCAAGATTCATAAAAACGAAAAACTCGAAGGCAGACAGAAAACAAACCTTTGATGTATTTTTTTTCTCTGATCGCTCCAACTGTATCTCGAATAAGCTGCAATTTGCTACCATTTTCAAATGTGGTTACATCATCTGTGTATTTGTAACCTTTCTTTGGACCAACTTCCTCCATAATTGCTTTAATGGCACCATATCGGGGTAATGTTGCATGTTCCAAATGCGGATAACCATTTTCACGACTGTACCTAAATATCACAAAATTATGCGTATCAACTCATGTCCTTTGATTCATGCGGGCTGTCCTTTTGTGGCGATAAATTGTAGCTTAATGCTTTAGCGCTGTTTTGATTAGCAATAAAAGCATTCACACTCAGAAACGGCATATCAATATAATCATACATGCACAAAGGTCTATCATTTCAAGTCGACATCGCAGGCAGTGCAAAATCCGACAAGTTGAATTTCAAGTTTGTAGATTTTACAATCTTAGTCTTGAAAAAATCCGGAGCGATTATGGAATTGTCATTTGCTTACTTGCTTTTTCACTGCTACCTAACCTTAAAAATTAGAATCTTTAAAAAGCACACCTTTTAAAAAATACCATGAATCTCAATCCTATTTTAACAAAATTGTGGTTACTTCTGACTAGACTGAATTCTTTTGTAGTAGAAACCGCCTTCCGGGAAAAGAATAATCCATCGCCGATCACGATCCCAAAAAACTTTTCGTAAATGATCCTTCAAACGAATCAGCTCCTTTTCTCGTGTTGCTTTCCCTTGTTTAATAAAATAATCACCATGCATCTGAGCAATAATTCCAAAAGGTGTCCAACGAAACATGACATCCATCAACCATAACGTCTGAAAAATGTACTCCATTTTTCGCCATTATATATCGATTCAGATCTGATAACAAGCACTACATATAGCATATGTTCATGCAACAAAGCAATTAAGCATAAAAATTCCTAAAATTCATTACTATAATGGTAAACCTTTCTACTGGCAACTCCCTTGCTTTGGAGTGTAGTCATCAAAATAGGAACATCTGCAGTACTTTGATGATTGCACATGAGAATAATCCGTTCATCAACACATAACTTCCTAACATCATCACCATATTCATACACTGAAAATATTTCGAAAGATTTAGAAATATGGAAAAGATGCAATACCAAAGAAAAAAAAAGAAACTCTGATATTCATTTTTATTAATAAAAGTAACGAATATTTTCAAACTGTTAAAAGACCTACCATCATATCCAGCAGTATAGCCCGCGTAACCAATGAACGCTTGTAACCAACTATAAAGCTTCCCTTCATAAAACCAATACAATCTTGGCCTAAATAGAAATATTTTATTATGCATCTCCCATTGATTTCAAAATTAAAAACTGGTAAGCAGTTTGTTTTGAATAGCTATTGAAATGAAAAAAAAAAAAATGATCGGAGTTATAGCAGATTTTCCTCTATCGTTAATCTCAAGCTCAAATGCATAACTCTAAAAAGAGAGATTTTATTCTGGCAATAAAACTCGGAAATTGTTACCATAAAGATCGAGCCCAAAGAATTGGAAGCATAAAACCAAAGTAGGTGACGAAAAAGACAGTAACATTTGATAGACATAAAACAGTACGAAACGGCGTTTGCAAAATCCAAATCACTCTGAAAAATAAGAAATATAACTATTCACATCCAAGAAATTAAGTTATTTATTAGCTTGTGCGAGTTTTAAAGAGCCATTTTTATTTAATTACCCATTATCTGTTTATTCAATCACACATATCCCATCTGTAAAATGCGAACTATATCGATCAATTTTTTTCCAACATATGTTTTTATTTGAACAGACAGAGCTTGGCTGCAAAATTAATGCAATTCTAATTTTTGTCTTTTTCTGGCTCATCTATCAACCAATCAAAAAGTCTTGATCATTGCTTTGAAAAGAGTACATTATTTTAGGAGGAAAACAATAAAGAGCTCACCGTTCTAAATTAGTTTTAGTTGACCAAGCTGACTTATCACCCGGTGGTCTGTATGGTGAATGCGGGCGCATCTCCAATGCTGGTATTGAGGAAAGTGTTGCCATATCATTCGTTGCTGAAATCACAGTTCTTTCTTCACTTTTTTGTAGGATCGATTTTTCTGCTACTTCAAAGAGCACTGTTTCTGTAAGACTGTCCCAATATATACTTTTACTTTAAGCCATAATCTCTGTTTTCCTCGTTTCTTTTTCAAACCACACAGAAAAAAAGTATAAAAACGCAAACACCGATGATTAATTTTTTAGTTGTTTATTTCAATTCAGATAGATGCAGATATGCGCAGCACTACTTTTATCACTATTACCAAAAGATCAATATGGTATACACTAAAATATACACAAACAAATGATCATTGTATTTTCCTTACTTAAATTTTCATCAAAATGCTAAACCATTAAAAATTTTTCAATCTTACTTCCATTACTTATCTGTAATAACTTTTTCATTAATACACAATAACGATCGAAATAATAACTGAATGAGATATTTTCTACGCATTTCTTTTCAAATGAATTCTCACTTAAATATTTCCTCAATGAATAAAACAGATGACATCACAATATTAAAAACAAATATCGGCAACGATTTATAGTTAGTATTGTTCATCAAGCTAAATTAAGAAAGTCTAAACAAGCAAAATTGAAAAAAAAAGTAAGTTGAAAAATGTTATACCTACTATCGAAAGGATAACATAACAACAATGATAAAACAATTTCTAATAGATGATAAAAATATGTTTATTTTTGTTAATTTTACATAACTTATCAGAACTCTATAATCAAAGCGTTAAGAAAATAAACGAAATTGTCAGAATGCATCGTCATCATTTTGATACAAAGCCATATACTTTCTTCCAATTAATAAGATTAAAACCTATTTCATTTTTTTCATTTAGAATTTCTCACTGATTGTGATAATGATAATGTGATCAATCGATGAGTGAGATAACGATGGTTACATGTCAACAGCAAAAACAAGTAAATTTTAAAAAACCTGCCAACAATTGCTCCAGCTTAAATCGTGCATTTAAAAGCTCTCTCTCTCTCTCCATTCAATCTCAATCATCCATCATCACCTCTACCCGCTACCCTCAACCCCCTCCCCCGCCTTCCGATATTTTTGTTCTTTGCAGTGACACTCAAATGATAGAAAGAGGAAGAGAAAGAGAGAACACAAAAAATATTACACACACAAACAAACATACATACATAGACAGACACACACACACATATCAAAATAAACAACAAATAAAAACACGACAACAAACTGTTCGAGTTGAGATTCGTACTTTCAAAATTTTTTAAACTCATCTATTGCAGCAGAATTTCAATATGAAATATACATTAAAAAAAGAAACATATATGTGAAAAGTTCACGAAATTGCGTGACATTGAAGCATAATAATGAAATAATGAGCTTACATGCTTGTGTTAACTAGCAAATGATAGTGAAATAATGTAACATTACAGTGATAAGAATATAGATAATGCCTATATATTACAATGGATGAGTGTAAATATCATTTATGACTGAATGTATTTTCATTATCAAAGTTTTTGGAGGGAAAAAAAGGACGAAATTATTTATGGCTGAATGTATTTCCATTATCAAAGTTTTTGGAGGGAAAAAAAGGACGAAATTATCATTGTTTATCATTGCTATCATCATTTATTGAAACCGATTTATTGATTGAAGCATAAATGATAAGCATTTTGTTAGTATTTCTACAAATCTTATCATCACTGTTAGCATTTCTATGATATTACACCAAAATGATGTATTTCATTTGATAGACGTTTCACTTTTCACAAAGCTTTATGATTCTCATCAGTTGAAGAGATGTCGCTTTAGAAGTTTTGAAAGATGAGGTGAATAAAAGAAAGAGGAGAAAAATTACATTTAACAGTATGGTTGTTGATTTAGTAAATTCAAAAGTGACAGAATTAACTTATGATGAATTCAATAATTTCGAAAGTTTTTCATGAATAAAACTTGTTAAATTTTGAATGGGATAACAGCTGATTATTTTTGTATTTTATCCTTTTTTTTTATTTTTTGTTATTTGCAATGAAGAAATTATATGTGGCAAAGAGAGAGAGAGAGAGAGAAAGAGAGTGGAAGAAATGGATGGATTTTTGTATGCATGGAAGGTGACAATTTAAATATGATATAACGTTTGGGTGACAATTTCTAAATGAAAATATGAGAAGTGATAGTTTATAATTATTGAGGGAAGGAAATGAGATTAGTGATTTGAAAATTTCCCGAACAATTTGACTTTCATGTGCAAAGAACAAATGCTTATTAAAAATATATGTATAAATTTATTGTAAAATACATAAATTTATTAAAATATATAAATTTATTGACAGTTAAGCTAAGGAAGCTGCATTTCACAATTTTGTCTTTGCAATTCTACAGGTATTAGTTTAATTAAAACTCAAGAAAATCTCATAAAAATGCTTGCAAAGCGTATTACTCTGTCTTAATTTCTTTATTTAATTGAAAAGTTACTGAGCCTAATTTTATAATTATGGAAATATAGATCGCTGTTTGATGTGATAAGTAATCATTCGAGAATGATTTGGAGATTTTAAACAGTAATGCAATATGACTTCGGAATCCTCAAATATAAATGAAATGCGGATAATTTTTGTTAATTTTGTTTTTGTTTCCACTCGCTAATTTTTCTTGGAAGTCCGAAATTAATCCACAATATAAAATTATCAAATTAAATTGGTAATAAAAAATAAAATTATCAAATTAAACATAGTAAAATATATAAATTTATTGACAATTAGGCTGAGGAAGCTGCATTTCACAATTTTGTCTTTGTTAAATTTAATTTCTTTGTGTTGCTCTAATTCATTAACGAATCCAAGCCTAATTCATCCGATCGTGATCTAATAGAACGATCAACTCCCATCCTAAGGAAGTACAACTAACCCAACAACGTTAACGTCGATCCGAAAGAAACCCTGTTCCAAAAAAAAAAAACCTCCATCAACAAATTCGACCGTGCCCATAAATACAAAACTATCCCAAACCAAATCAAAACAAACAATCCTATTCACAACAATTTTTGCTATCTTTGAAAGTTAAAGTTATCAGTAATAACAAATCAGCATTGGGCCAATTGGTGTCCGTAAAGAATGAAATGTTGGTAATTGTAATAGTCGTCTGTAAACGTGACAAACATAAATTGGAATTCATTACACAAACGAGGTTTCACTTAGAGAGAAAAAATGATTTTCCATTCTTCAAAACTTTGCAAGTTTTCTTCTGAGATCTTTGCAAACATTTTTTGCAGCTATCAATCGATAAAGCAGTGCTTGCAACAAATTGTTATGTAAGTCGAAATCATTCAAGTGGAATGAAATGGCAATGTTTTGCTTAAATTTAATCAGCAACAAGAAAAAAAATTGCATCATCTAGAATTTCGATTTCAATCTTCCTCAAATATTCTTCACTTTAATTATTTCACATTTCATGCCACGTTTACATCAAACAAAAAATTTTTTCTCTGAGTAATATGATATTCATCACATCAATTATCACCAATTATGTGGAACAAATTTTATTTCATCATTCATTTGGCCCATTTAGAACAATTTCAATACAAATATTTAGAACTTCCATCATCCGATAAGCACTAAGAATAAAATTATGATTTTATAAATATTACATTGAAATAAATTGCATAAAAATTTTCCTCTCTAAATAACTTACATACAATCGATGAATTAACATTTCTGAAATTATCATCTGTGCAAGTCGGTGTGATTGTAGAAACGATTCTATTCTCGTAGCAAGTATGCTTTTTGATGCTATCATTTTTAGCAAACATAGTTATTGTCAAACGTAAATAGTAACGTGAAATTATTTGTATTATTTTCCTAATTTATGCTATATCATCTATTTTTTTTGGTTCATTCTAGAAATGTTATTATTTGTTTGGAGGACTTTTGACTCCAAAGAGAAATGGAAAGTTTTTTTTCTTGCTAAAAAGCTTATTGTTTGATTATTTCTCCTTTTGCTTGCTCTCAAATTTTGTTTACTTTGTTGATTAAAGAATTTATATAATGAGATTTACACGATTAATTTTGTATGTGTAAATGATTTATTTATTCTACATAATTATTGATTCGAGCTTAGTAAGATATGTATTTGAATATATCTTACTAATCACGAACATTTAACTAAAATATCGAGATATCACGATATTACGAAAGATAAAATTGTTGCAAAAAGCTTAGCATCTTTTCCTTCTTTTCTTGTTGTTTTTTTTCCTTATCATATTTTAGAATTTTTTTACACTCATTCTGTTGTTCATGAAATTTTTATAAAAAATAACATTGGAGTAACACATAAAATTGCATTCTTGTTTCTGCCTTAAATAGTAAATGTAAAAGTATTACTCACTTCCCCTAATTTTAATGACTAAATTCACTAATTTAGAAAATTAACTTTTTCTCTAGCACTTTTTCCTGGCTTCAATAAATGTTCTTTGGCATCATTTTTCAGGCTAAAGCTAAACACTGATGGCAACATTAGCTGAACAGTTAAATCCCACTCCAATACAACAAGCAGAAAATGAACCATCCGTTGTGGAGAATGAAATTGTTGCATCGACAATTGCTGGTGCGGATACGGAAGAGGTGTAATAATTTCACCTGTTGTATTTTTTCTCAATTAAAATTTCACGAGAAATTCTCTTAATGATTCGCCCGCTATGCTCATTGATTGAATTGACTGAAAATAAAATTCATTTTCAGCTTTCTGATCTATCGGAACCTTGTGAAGGTTCTTCAACTAGCACGAAGGGTTCTTCGTCATTTTCAGCTTGGTATAATGTAAGTTATACCTTACTTAATAATTTAACAAAGCTCATTGAGGATCGTTAAAACTGTTTTCTTGCATGAACTGCTATACTGATATTTTGAACATAATTCGAGAGTTGTAAACATTGCCAATATATTTATTAATTTTAACAATACATTTCAAGAGTAATGCATTAATCGATTTTTTGAAATTTTTACAAGTTAATTTTAATATTTGATAATTTTCAGCGAATTGCTCCATTGGTACGTAATAGGCAAGTACGAGTGCTTTCGATTATTAATTGCATTCTGACAATAATTAATTTATTTGTCATCTTACTGATTGTTACAAGCTGTTTTTGGTTGTTAGCATTGAAAATTAAGGTTTGTTCAAGACGAAAATTTGATTATTAGTTAAGAAAAAAATTCTAAGAAATTGATTCAATTTAAATCTAACAAATGATTCGATATTACATCAAACAAAATGTTAGAAAAAAATTGAATAGGTTCAATACATTGCCATATTTCAAAATATTGCAAAATTATAGCATAGTCAATTGCTACAAAGTGATATGCCATGCTTTTATAAATTCAAACCGTGGTCACAGTGCTCAGCAACTTGTTGGGCTGACGGTCAGCCAATGCCAATTATGAAACGTGAAATAGATGAGGATAAATTAGTAATGACACGTGGTAAAGATTTTGCCAGCTGTCCATCAAATATTAAAAAAAATCTTGTGCAGAAAGCACCTTGTAATTTACAACGGTATATTTATTAATTTAATTATTATTATACCAATATTAATTATTTATACTGATAATCCATCTCCAATTTTTTTATTTTTTATTTTTGAATTACACAACATTTAATACATATGTTCAGGAAAAGATAGCTCGACATGACATCTTGCTTCATGAATAATTTGTTAAAATTTTAAATTTAGTTTATTCGAATTGTTAGCTATTCAGATCTGTGCGGTTTATTTCGAGACATCAAAAAATTGATTACTAATATTATTTTGCTTTCGTCTTCACAAATTCACAAATTTATTGCATCATTGAAATAGAAATGGGAAAATACGTGGAATAAATGATATACGCATTAAAAAAAAAAATTAATTATGATTGATCCGTTGCTATTTCTGGACAAGTTACTGATTATTGAGTAGCTTGTAAAATAATTACTGATTGTTAAATGATTTAATTATCGGATGAACCAAAAACAGATTTGCAGTTGTCCATTGAAACTTAGTTCATTTTCAAACTGGACCAAATGCTTCCATAAGAATCCAGTGCTACGAAAAGCAGGAGGATGCTATCAGATACGCATACTACCACTTGAAGATCGTCTAATTTACGTGGATACGTCGGAACTTACAAGAAATTGCCCTAATGAACAATGCCCGGATTATGTTCCGTAATTTGCAACATTTTACAACATTGCCATTTCATATTTTCTAATTAAAATGATCTGATCTAGGGATAAAAAATAAAAATGTAATTTGTGGAAAACGGATGAATTATTTGAAGTTTATAAATGAATAATCTTTTTTTTTTATCGTTATTTTAAGATTTTTTACAAAGTACTTCGGATTATTACTATGAAATGTTATAATTTTCTTTCTGTTGCAAATTTTTACATCTTAACAAATGCTAACAATGCTCATAATTATTTCACTTTTTTCGGTTAAATAAATAATTATTTAAGTGATGATTATCATTTCTGTATCGTTTTGTGCCTAAAATTCATTAAAACTTTTTTATATCTACGACTTATTGAAAATTGCTGCAAACTAATCAACTTTACCAAAGAAATTATAATAATTAATCAATTTATGGAACATCGTAGACTTATTGGGTTGAAGCGTTGTTGACATTAATTTTAAATGATTCTCAGACAATAAATTCATACTAAACACGTATAAATTGTCAACCGAAAATAGCAATAACTTGCATATTCGAATTCTCGTAAGTGAAGTAAATTATCTAACAAATTATTTAACAAATCATTCCAAGAAAATTTTTTTTTTGAAATGACTAATTTTGACTCGGTTAGCATTGTTTATTTAATATGAACTGTAATGTGAATTTTCAAAATTTTTATCATTTATCATGTTCCCGACTTATAAGCTTAGCAAAATAAAATCTTTTGTCATCCATAAATTTCAATTTAATTACCAATACTTTTTTTCAAACGATTTCTCAAATTTGTTTACCAGATCTATGACCTTGACAGTTTAATAGTTTTAAAACGAAAATACTTGCAAAAAATTTTTCGAACTCATTACAAAAATAAAATTTTTCTGAGGATATGAAAAGGCAAATGAAGAACACGTATGCAAATAGTAAAAACGATCTTTTTTTTGTAAATAAATTTTAAATCAGAAAAAATCTTTAATATAATTTGAGTATTATTAATAGAAATATTATTTGCATTTATTGAGCAATGCCTTAATGTGTGCAAATAGTATTAGCAATAATGCGAAAATTTAATTTTTCCTGGTAATTTATGGAATGCACCATTTTCAGCGAACAACTAAATTTGCGCACCAATCATTCACTGAATAGATTATTCATAACTTCTAAATTGCATTTTAGCTTTGAAAAATGTTATAACTTTGCAATATTGAGCTACTATTAGCTCCGTGCGATTTTCCTTTTCCTTTTCTCTTTTTTTAAAGTAATGCCGTATTCTGTCACTTTTCTAATTTCTTACCTGAGAATCTCATATGGCTTCAATTAATCTTCAATATTCGGAAGAATATGTTGAAATATTGAAAAATAATTGGAATTAAAATGATAACAAACAATGATTATTACATTTCACATACTAACTAATATAATTTTGATGAAAACAGCTAGCATTAATAAAATTTATTCAAATAATTAATAAAAGTTATAATAAGATATCATCAACTTGGAATGAATTGAAAAAGCTTTGAAACAATGATTATTTGAAAAGTGTGAAAAAATTGAACTGAAGAAGATAAATCAAAAAATTCATAAATAATTTGACGTTTTTTTCCTCCCTTTTCCTTTCTCTTCTTTTCTTTTTTCTTTTTGGAATAAAAGGACATCAAACTTTTGCGAAGTTTGCAGTTCGGCCTTATCGATTTGACTGGTTGTTGGAGCATTTTTTAATGTTACACTATAACTTTGGGTCCATATTTATTTGAAAAAGCCATTGTATTGCATGGAAACATTTCAGAATTGTTTCCATTCATTTTTTGAATTCCTTATTAATTTCTCAAATTACTTCATCCTTCAAATTTTAGTGATAAATCATCAATATTTAATGTTAATTTTACAATAGCAAACATATTCACCGATGAATTTAATTAATCATTCATTTAATTTCGTCCTTTAGCTCATATTTCAAATATTGATTTTCATATTAAAATGAATGCAGCAATCTTTATTGCCCGTTAATTATCATACATCAATTGACGTAATTATTTTTACGTAAGCATAGTTCTTCCGCTGTTACGCATCCGTTTTAATTAACGGAAATGGAAAAAAAAAGGAATCATAAGAATTGCAAAAGGACTTTTCCTCGCTTACATTGCTCTTTTTTTATAGTTTATAATAAAAGTGAGAATTTTCAAATATCATTCATAAAATGTATTATTTTTATATGAAATCATTTCTTAACTGTTAACCATTTTTTTGAAAACGAATTAAATAACATCATAGGAATTTAAAATTAATATACGTGAATTTTTATACTTTTACATGCAAATACTAGAAATACAAAGGCAGAAGCATTTTGAAAAAAAATTAGTAACATTAACTTTACTATTTTCTTCAATGAATTTTCCAAATAACTAAAATATCATTCTCAAGTAATTCCTAAAATTCATCGTTATAAATTTTTTCCGTAATTTTAAAATAAGATATAAAGCGAGAAAACTGAAATTTAAATAGTATATTTGCTATATTTACAGTTGATTAGTATATTTGCTCATGAAAGTTAAAATGGAAGTACGAATCATTCCAAGCATACCTTCATCACTAGCACATGGATTCTTTGCATTAGCATCCATCATAGTGCAAAAGTGAAATATTTTAAAAGCATTAAATCTATGACAGATTAAAAAGAAAAAAAAAGCACTTAAAATGATGTAATCTACACCGTTACGCTTCATATTTTAGATATTTGCACAAGTAAAAATTCTAGCTTAATACGATTTTTCGACTAAATGGTAATATTGTAATATTATCATTTAATAGAGAATGATAATGATAATGTATCATTGTCCATCTGTTTCTGCTACGACAGATAACAATAGATAAATTTTGAAATTTTTTTTACGAATGTTTTTTTTTTAAATTCAAAAGAATGATATAATAAAAATTAATCGTAAAAAACAGTTTTTTAATAAATTTCTTAAATTTATATAGGTTTTACGCAGTAACAATTACTCTTAAGCTTTATGTAAAACCATCGAATGGATTTATTGAAGTGATACCATCTCAGTAAGTACGAGTTTTTTCAATATTTGTCTTTTAAATTTGTACAGTCGTTTTTCTTGCATGAAATTCAACCTGTCAGTGAAAATTATCAGTTTAAATTTTGATTGTTTTTGATAAAGAATGGTTTGAATAGAGCAATTATTGTAATTTTTTTATATCACGTCGATGAAAGTAAGATATTTTGCTTTCGAGTATAAAAAAATAGTATTTCTGATTGTTTTGAAAATGAAATTTAATAGTTTCATCTTCTCAGCTACGAGTAGCACCGCAGACTGATAGTTTGAAATATTTTTTACTTGAAAAATTAATAAAGTTGACTGATTGATTTTTGATTGCGGAACAATTCTGTAAAACAAAAGTTAAAGTCAATTGAATTAGCAAAGATTTATTCATAATTCACAGCACGATGGTTGAAAAAAAATTCAATTTCACTGTTTTCAAAGTTTGATAAACGGGCTTCAGATGCATTCAAACATAAATGCATCTGAAGTCCATTTATTCATTTTCCAGTATCTGTTAAGAGTTGCATTTTGCACGTGATTCAAAGTAATATGGAGATTTCTAGGAAACATCTTACAAGCAGGTTATTAAATCAATTTGAACAATTCGCTCATCATGAAATGATGATATTTTAAGTAACAGAAGGTAAAGGTAACAGATCATTAATTCCGTTGGAGAAAGACTTGAATTACTTCGAAGAAAATTTTAGAGTAAGTGATATCTTCAGGTACCACTTGGTTTAAAATTTAATAACTTAGGCATCTTTCAAATATAATAAGGAAATAAATTTTAAATCCCACTTTTTTGGTACGAATTTTTTCATAACTAAATTAGTCATCTTTTATTCACATAATACGACACTTTTTTACGATATATTCATCAATCATAGCATGAACTCATTTATATTTATTACTGGAATTTAAAAACAAAGTATTATTAGTCATAAAATAAAATTTACTATAAAATTTGTAGATAAAATATAATTTTACGAGCAATTGTTGCACTAATTGCATGTTACAAAATGTAATAATCTGCAAATATAATTTTTCGATCACTTTATAGTTTGAAAATTTGCACGAAATAATTGCAATTTAATTTGCTTAAATTTATATGAATTATGTCGATATGGAAGAATACTAAGATTGTTAATACTTTAACAAATGTTCATATCTTTTTGAAAGAGCCTCTCAAATGAGAATTTTCAATTTTAGATTTTTCAAAATACTTCAATTCATTCATAAAACTTACTGCATTCATTTTGAATAATTTTTTTCTGCAATTGTATTTTGAATAATTTTTTTGTTTGTTAAATTTTTCACTTAATTGAAAAAAAAGTTGCAGAATTTTTGGAGAAAATCCCTTCCATTTTTTTACTTTCTTGGTCTCAATTCAAAATTTTGAATATTTTGTAATTTTTGTTCTTTTCAATAGATGCCAGCATTAAAAAAATAAATTTGTGTTTTAACATTTAAGGTATTGTTGCAATGTTTTCATTTATTTCAAGAGCAATTAATATCTTCAAATTTTTGGTTTTGAACAAGAATGAATACAACTAACTAAATACTTGATTGAGTATGCATAACTTTGCTTTTTCACAATTAAATTTATAAATTTAGGACTAATATGAAATGATAATAATTAAACACTAATTATTATGGTTATCATTTCTTCCAAGTTAGAGGGTTTCAGGAAAACATTCCGTACTTCGTCATCACTGACCCTTAGGTCAAGCCTGCTCTTCGTATTTTTAAATGGATCTTTTAAGAAAATTTTTGGTAAACTAACCTGAACTGAACTAATTTTTATAATTTTTGTTTTAAGCTTTCATAGATTTTGAAATTATAAGTATCATTAGGATCAATGAAATGTTCATAACTCGTAACTTCAATTTATAATTTTAATTTATTGCTAAAAATACCCATTTTAACTTTTGACAAAAATATAACATGATATGACGAAGAAAAATCATTTGAGCATAAAATTGAAAATTTCCTTAGTGACAAATAATTGAAACTGCTAATTTCGAAATCTGAATTATCTTTTGCAAATTATATTTTTGCTCTTCCTTAATAACGAGTACCATCATTTCCCTTATTGGCCTATTCTCCGTTCTACTAAATATTTAATATTTCATTTCCATCAAACAGCCCATCTGCCAGGCTGATAATAAATCTGATAATAAATCCCATATCACTGATCTTTGTTATTTTGTTTGATATTGCTATAATTTTCATAGAAGTAATTATAATAAATATACATACATTACCATAACTAATCACAGCTAAGTTTTCAACAATGAAATAATGAACTATTTCAGTAATTTATTAAACAACGTTCTATAAATGCTAAATTCATATCTTTCAGTGGTAAATTGAAATGAGTAAGTTAATACAAATTAATGACTGTGAAAATTAATGATAGTGTTCAAGTTTTTTGTTCGAAATGAAGTATATTTTGAATATGTTTAATATTTTGTTAAGCTAACATGAAAATTAGATGCGAAAAATTAATTTTTGTTTCTTTTTTTTCATCAATTGGACAATGAAAGGAAATAAACAATTTTTTATTTTTTGTCTTTTTTTCTTTGCATCATTTTTTGATTATATTATATTGCACACACACACACACACACACACACACACACACACACACACACACACACACACACACATATACAGGACGGAAACTGATAGAATTGTATTATCAATTATTCACCTTCAATTGAAAGAGGACTTTTTTTTCATACCATCGAAATATTATTCGACGAATGATGACGATTCAATTATCTCAGTTGAATAAGTGTCCTTATGTCTTTTTTTTTATTCACTGAAATAGCTTTTTAATCATCATTTATTTGACGGACATTTTTAAATGATGAATAAATGAATCGCTTGTTTATCGTTGATCGCCAGTTTCCTTTTTCAGATTCAAAGGTTTTTTCATTTTTTTTTTCATATGATACAATATTATTTGCTAATTCACATTTTGTTATTTTCAGAGTTTCATGAGAATTTAATTTATAGGATATATATTTACAAAGAAATAAAGAAAATTTTCTTTTTTTCCAAAACTTTAGCAAGTTTTGCATTTCGAATTTGCATTATTAATATATTAATTAAAAGTGAAAAAAATAACAGTAATTGAGAATAGATAAACAATGAATAATTACGGCATATCTTTCAATAAAAATAACAATGACAACAACGATTGAAATATTATACACTTTTAATTTTTTGAATTTTATCTCCTATTATTTCAAGTACACATTTTATTTCAATCATGTGATTATTTTCGGATCGCACATGATAATGGACTTTTGAGGAAGGAGAAGATATTAGATGAGAGTAATGTATTTTTTACATGTTAGTTATTTGATTTTTCCTTTTTTTCACTTTGATATTCTCGCCGATAAAACCTGATGATACCAACTTTCACATCACGCAAATATTTTTTTTTTTATTTCACATCATTCTTTTTTGCTTTTTTTCAAAAATAAACTTTTAAAATTGTTAGTTTTGATGATATGTATAGTTCTTATCAAAAAAAAATCACATTTCATCAATTAAAAATTAGTTGAAGTTTTAAACTTAACAAATATTCTCATTATTTTTTGCTTTTTTAAATTTCAATTAAATATAATAAATTCGATGCTTGTAAAAATTTAATTTTACCTTTTATATTCTCAAAAATTTCAACAACAAATTTATTGCATTTTATAGTAATTTAAACGGACGAGTCAAAGAAAAATATTTAATCATATTTGATGAAATATTAAATTCACTTACGATACCTGACCAATTATAATGCTGCTAATAATAATACTTCATATTTCTAATTTCACCCATTGCATTCTTATCATATTTGCTAATTTATGCTAAAATGTGATAAATGATATCATTTAATAATATCATTGCAAAAAATGTCACACGTCATTCATTGAACCTTATCAGATGGCGAAGAAAAAAATGCGATAATCGTTGTTAACAAATTAAAACTTGTTTATCTTATCGCAATAATATGTCAAATGCTTGAATTGTGAATAAAACTAAAGGAGGAAATGCATGGTTGTGCATAACGAAATGAAAAATATTTGCGTGGAAAGTGTTTTTTTTTCTTAGTTGAAGTTTTAAATTTTTTTTCTCTTTCTTTCTCTTTTTTTTCAAATGAATTTATGTATATTCGTAAATGATAAATTGAAAATGTAAGAAAAAAACAATTAGAATATGCTAATGTGTTTAAAAATATGCAAATAGATAAAGTATTATCAAATCAATATTTTTTGCTATTGACAGTTTTTTTTAAATGATTAAATTAGGTATTAAATTGAAATGATTGTTATTGTGTATGAT
>UPTC01000446.1:0-38111 GCA_900537255.1 Acanthocheilonema viteae
CGCTTTTCGTATTAAATTACTAGTTTTAAGACAAATTGTACTTACACTAACATCGATATAACCAGGAAAGTTCCTTCTTGTGGAATGTGTGGAGATAACTGAAACTGTTTCCGGTCGTACTATTTGTTTATGTGGTCCATTTGCTTCAGGCAATCCATAACTTATATTAGTTAACCATTCAAATCTTATATCACGCCAATGGAAATCATCTGAAACATCTCAACATTCGTTTTATCATCGATAAATCAGTAAAAATCAAAGGAAGGAAGAAAGATTTGAACTCGATCTTTCCGGATGATCGAAAAATTCAATTGTATTAAAACTGATGCACAAAACAATTGAAAATAATAATTTTTAAAGAAAAATTGAAGGAAAAATAAACTTTGAGGTCGAGGCGAAGAATAATACATTTTGCTATGCATAACAGCAAAACTTCCACATTTTGGACATAATTCCGCTTTTCTCTTAATAAAATTAATGAGCGGCATACTGAAATTCTTTGTTTTGTTTCTTTTAAC
This sequence comes from Acanthocheilonema viteae, assembly GCA_900537255.1. Lineage (NCBI taxonomy): Eukaryota > Metazoa > Nematoda > Chromadorea > Rhabditida > Onchocercidae > Acanthocheilonema > Acanthocheilonema viteae. The sequence continues at coordinate 519 of UPTC01000446.1, forward strand.
ATTTCAATCATTCATTTTTTTTTCTTAAATCTCTCAGCTAATCATTCTCTCTTAAACTGCCGCATTCGTGACAGGTGAAAAGTTTGGTAGGGCGTCATTTGAAATTCTTTTCAATTTTTTAGTCTAATTAAGGAGCGGAAGATTTAATCGTTAATACTAAAATGAAACAGACCCATTAGCAGTGAGAATATATTCATCCAAATCAACGAATGCAACAAAATGGGCACCGTATGAACGCCATAAACAATCGTTGTTTGCGAGACTATGTGCTAATCTAAATATTTTCCCAATTTCAGCTTCATTTTTTTTTTTTTTTGAAAAGACTTATTCATTATAAAGAGATGAATTAAATTTTAAAATACTTTGTCGCTTTATTAAATTTATCTTCAAAGCACAACTTCTGGAATTTATAGATAACACTATGTCCGCAGAGTTAGTTCATCATGGATAGGAATAGATCGATGGAAGAAATAAAATGTCATGAAAGAATGTTATCTGCCTTAATCAATCTATCAATCGATGAAAAGAAAACGAAAATATAGCAAAAACTGTCACGTTTAAGCATGTGAAATATGGCATACAATGAAATGCTCAAACCTGACTTCCTTGCATGACTTTTGACCTTACAGGAGTTTTGAAAAAAATAACTGTTTGTATTATGAAATTACCTATATACATCTCTGTTAGGGTTTTCATTCTCTCCAACAGGAAATGATCGCCATGGTAGTAATGTTACAGTTCCCTGAAATTAACTCTAATTAATTTGATTCAATCAACCACGCATTAAAAAATGCTACAATATTTGAAAAGATTGAAATAGAATTTAACTTTAGAAGTAGGTTAAATTGTTATAATTTATTTTTATTTCATGGCTTATAAAAATTCCTAAATCCTATATGTCCTGAGGAAATTTGAATCAATCATTTCAACTATTAAAAGATGAGTGCTGTGACAAACTTTCGCCTCATAATACTGTAATATATCCATGACAAGTTGTGAAACGGTATAAAAATAAAAGAAAAAATGATTAACGCCTTGAGATGTCCATATTTCAATGAATTCAATTACTTGAAGCCAATCGACATACCTTAAAGAATAATAAAATTTGACAAAAAAATAGCATTGCCATTTCTCAACAAAGAAACAGAAAAAAGGGCCAGTATTTATTGTTAACGAATGTTTTTCCCTGTCTTTCCTCCAAAAATACTTTCTCCTGCATTCTGCAAGATTGGCCTATTCTAGCAGGAACTCGAACTAGCAGGCCTCATTTCTTTCTTATATCTAATCTATCGTGCTAATCATCGTTTGATATATTCGAACTGAAATATTTCCCATGTACAGATATTTTCCATGTTGCATATATCTTTGATTTCTCATTGATGTATTAATTTGTGTTGTTTATATTCGTATTTCGCCAAGTTACTCTATCAGATTTGCCTTATTTCACGATTTATTCCACTACAGAAAAGATTAAGTCGGTTCCATATCTCGTTCACTATTCACCTGATCCTACTCTTGGCAGTATCTTTCCGAATCATTATAGCCCAAAATTCATCCCATTTCTTACTTACTGTTAATTTGAAATCATTTTCCGCTTAACCCTCCGCACTGCTACCATTTTAAAATCATTTTCTAGTGGACATAAAATGATTTATGGAAGACAAACATCATCTAAGTGTAATCTTTCTATCAAACAAACTTTGAAAAATTTCTAGGACAGGTGAATCTAAGGTAATAGTTTTCAAACAGAATCTACACACATAAGATAATGATGTATTACCTTATCTTTTGAAAATTACCGCACATTTGAAAAGCTTTATATGTATGAAGATTAGACAGAGAATATTCGGATAGTGAAATGTAACATCGGTTGAAACTTTTCGAAAGAGGTTGTATTTAGCAAAACTATCTGTTCAATTTTCTAATTGAGTTGTGTGCGCTAATTAAGTTAATTTCTTCATATTTAAAATTTTGCACTTTTATCGTAAGGTGTAAAATTAGTGTATGTATATTATTGTTTCTTTACTTTTTTAATTATCTGCATTATTTATACATCTGAATGAGTTTGTTATCATTTTCATCTTACCTGTTTATTCTTCCTGTATAATTTCTATGAACTAACCAGTAAAGCGGTTGAATGCATACAGCAAAGGGCAAATTCTCGATATTATGTGATGGTTCCAAATTTAGTCCAATAGTGTGATTATTAAAATTAAGCTAAAATGAAATGTGTATGCCATAGAGGAATGAAGCAAACAAACATTATCATCAAATATTATCAAATCTGAAATTGTTTAGATTTTGAAAATAATTTCATACTTTTATTTTAATCAGGACATGATTACTTCACACAAGCATCAGCAATTTCATGCGGCACATTCAATACTCTATTTCAATAATTGATAATGCCCATCGATTACAATACTTACGATTTTATTTTCGATCATTAACGAAAAGATTAGAAATTTATTTTTATGAGTTCAGATTTGAAGAGCTCATTTTAAGAAAATTCTGAAAACTTGCAAGAATGCGATTGGGGACAAAATCCAATCTTGCGGTTGCAATAAACGATGACCACGCACATCCTGGTGCCCAATCCCACGGACAATTGTCACTTTCAATATGTCTTACCACCGGACATAAAGTTTGCTTCAAGTCAATCTGATGTAAAGCAGCAGTTGATTCAGGGAAATTTCTAATTAAAAAGAAATCAGAAACAGAAAATTCATTAAATGCAAATGAAAGCAGATGATTTTCGAGTATACCGTCAGAAAGTTCTCGCTTCTTCGCGGTCTATTTTTCTTCTTTAATCCATCTTTTTGGTGCATATCAATCTTTTTAATTTCAAAGCACTATTGGTAATTCTTATTATATCATATGTGAACAATTAAGAAAAGTATGATAGCACTAACTTGTAGTTGTATGTCACTTATGTTAGTTTCACACTTTTTTAAAAATAAAATCTTTAAATACAATCTGCGATGTTGAAGCAGCAGCACAGATCGTATTATTATCAATGATTTGCTGGTAAGATTTCGTACTGTAAATTCCTCGGGTCGTTGCAGATTGGATACTGTAAAAAAAAGGCATCGGATGATATCACCGAATTTTATTGCTGTATCGGTGACGTAGAAGGAAAAGTAGAAAGTAATGATTAAAAAAAATCAATTATTCCCTATGGAAGCCGGTGAAATTTGGTAAAATTGTCACAAAATTTTGGACATGGAATTCCTATTTCGATTATTTTTAGTTCTAATTAACAACAATGGTTAGCAAGCTACTAATCATCTGAAAATTAATTGAAGAGCTATAAAGCGATAAGGGATATTCATTCTAACTTATAAGCGGACTGAAAGAATAACAAGATTTATATCAGCGACTGTGATAAGCAGATATCAATCTAAGAAATGTACTGATTAATATATTCGACGCAGCAAACAATAAGGCACATTGAACTAATTATAGCCTAGCAAGATTTAAATTCGAAGAACAATACATAATACTTTATTTAATTAAAAAATTTTGACAAATTTTTAAATGCTTTAACAAAAGGTAATAGAACAGATGTGATGATAGAATTAGCATTGATGAGTATATAATTGCTCTATCAATGATGGAAAGAATATAACAAGAAAAAAAATGTGTGAAAATATATATTTATCAATCAATAAGCGATTTGACGAAATTTTTTATGCAGCACTTTGTTCTCTGCAAAAGATGGCTTCATGTGATATAATTTCAGCAAAATATGACATTTTTTGTAATCGATAAAACAGTACTTAAATTAGATATGACGTGACCAGGTGCAGGTTCCACACGGATACAAATAATCTTACTCTTCTAACAATATATATTTATAAAATATATTTAGCATAATTTCTATCACACGACAGTACATATCGATAGGAATTTATATTATGTAATCGATATAATTAATTGAATGTAATAACGAATATGCGTTGAAAATAGAAGAAAAAAGCAAGATCAATTTAATTGCATTGAATTTCTAAATCAGTCAAGAACTTACCATGCAATTTACACGAGAAGCTATCTTCATCACTAGCGATGCTATCACGTAAATTACGCCAAGGTTGTGAAAAACGTTCACGTAGCAAAAAGACTGTAATGGAAAGAAGTGATGTAGTAATAGATAATGAAACAAGAAGTACTCCAAGCATAAACCGTAACAATAGGTGAATTCGTGGAACGGAAAGTGTAATCGCTGAACGAGCTCGCATATTTCTGAAAATGTAATGAAGCGAAACAACCGAATGGAATAGAAAAAGTACAATGAAATGTTCAATATGCAAATTCAGTTTGATTTTCACTTCCTATGCAGTTGCAATTTTCCGAAAAAAAAAATTTACGACTGAATTAAATGAAAACATTGTACTGTATGCGTGCAATAGGCTTACATACCAAACTTCAGACTAGAGTACTGACCTTCCAATGGTCAGTATTCAGTAATTTCGAGAAAATTTTAATTAAACTTTAGTTCGCATATTTCAATCATATAGATTTCTTAAAGCATAACTGAATGCTACAGTGCATTGCAGATACATATTTTTCAGTGAGAAATCCAAGAAACAAATATCTCACGGGTTCACAATAATTTAAAATGCAAAAAAAGAAAACTAAGAGCTTGAAATCCATCTTAACTATGTATCCAAGAGTATTGGGAATCCATCCATCTAACGAAAATTATCTGCGTCTTCGAGAATTCATTCAATGAATTCTCGAAGACGCAGATAATTTTTGTCTATGGGGAATCCTTCCAAAATTTCCTTCAAATTGAAATTTAGACAATTTTGCATAAAAAATAAATTAATAAGTGAACAATTAATGGAATTAAAGTTCAGTGGCATTTCATCACTTAAATTCTACTTTTCTTTTTCATTTCTGAGATCACGACATGACATGATAGGTCACATATGTAAAACCCATTTCACAAATGCGAAATTATTTTTCAAAATAGACATTGAGAGATGTAAATGATAGAGAAAAAATGGAAAGCATTTAAATCAATGAATCAGAATCAGCTATAAATGGATGATTGAGCAATCAGTGCATTATCATAACCGAAGCAAAGGTTATCTGTTATTATTATCACGCTTTATTAACTATGGTTACTTTCGAGTAGAGCGAACAGAGGAAGTATCTTCAGCTTTCGTATGATATTATGATATTAAATCGTTACATTCATATCAAAGAAAGCCAAAAACACTCATTCAACTTTCCGTTCTTTATTAACACATGAAATTTTTGTTTCGGTTTTTAAATAAAATACCTAAATCTGTTCAATGAATATTTTACGTATAGTTTCAGGAAAGGAAGAACAATAAAGATTTGGTAGTATAACAGCTAATATGATAAGATACCATCATGAGTAATGTTGAATACGACAAGGTATCATCATGAGTAACATCGAATACGATAAGGTATCATCATGGCTAACATTGAATACGATAAAGTACTACCATGACTAATATCGAAATGGAATTATGAAATGTTATATGCTAAGCGGAGCGAAATATATTACGGCATCATTATAATGAATTAGTTGGAAGATCAGTAAGTGAATTACACGGAACCGGAACAGAGAAGCGAAGAGCGGTTGATCACGGACAAAGAAGAATCATAAAGCACTCCTCCGCCCAATTCCTGAGAATGATCCCATTGCCGCCTATCTCTGAAATCTGCGGCGCCACGCATGACATCAACGGCACGGAGGTAATATGCATGGTGTGAAAATGTTGCCTGATACATTGTAACAAAGCACCGGTTAGCAGCACAGGAATAGAATGTACGGTGAAATATATCCAATCGGAATAGGTGTGTGTCTCTCTGTCTGTCTTTCTGTCTGTTATCAGAAACATTGCTTTACGTGGGAAGAGTTCATGAATATGAGGTGGCTTTACATATGTGAAAAATACATGTTGACACGTTCTACTCATGTTAGTCATTTACATACTGATCGGAAAAGTGAGGTATAGCGAAGTTATGTAAGCATTTAAAAGTATGATTTGGAGTAACTTTGATTCACTGCACTTTCCAATAGTAAATTAAATTTAGAAATATCAAATCTTCAATTCGTAATTTGTGACATTGTTCAAATATTATACATCACTTCCATCCAACTAATGAACAAACAATTAAATGTGTGAAATAAAAAGAAAATGTATTCTGTATTAGTCCGTAAGTGGAAAATAGAAAGGGCAAAGGATAACATTGATATTATTTATGATTCTCAAAAATTTTGCATTCCTATAGAACATTATGAAAAGTAAAAATTGGAGCAATAAAACTTTTTATTAAATTTCAAATAATTAATCGTAAGAGGATTCAATTAAAATAATGAAAATCAATGTTCATCAGTGATATTAAAAATTAGTTCTGTTCTAAAAGGATCATCAAATTAAGGGATTTTCAGATTGAAGAATACAAAAAAGCAATTTTAAATTTTATAAGTCCTTTTGCGTTTTATCAAATACTTTCCTTTTTCTAAGAAACCTAAGCAATATCAAAATGCTCAAAATTTTAAATCAGTTTCTTCCGAGTTACAAAAACGTGTGCCGTCGCGATAGAAGAAGGGATTCGACGAGTGATAGAATGTTTACTGCAGAAACATATGTTTGTAAATGATCGGATTGATGAAAACACTGATAAAGCGCGCTGTGTGGGAAAGTTTGCTATGGGAAATTCTATCCAAAACTTTTCGTTTTTTAATTAAAACAACATTTTAATGCTTTCTAATTGTTTGAAATTTGCAACTGTATAAGAACATATTGAAGAGACAGTAGTGACCGCTTAAACATCATCCCGAGAGCATAGCTCCCGGAGTTACTCGCTCGTGCAATTCCCGAATCTTCTAAACTCTTTAACTATCGTTTTCAAAAATTGGATTGGAAATTTTAGCTGAACGAATTTCAGTTCAGAGTCTCCTCTACGTGTTGCAGCGAGATAACAGCGAGACAACGATGCTCGCCGTCTGCTCAATGCTCTCAACTCCAGTAAGTCGTGGATAATCTTTAACCTCATCTGATTGCTAATATTAAGAATTGTCATCACCTCTACAGTATTCTACCGTGCTATGGATGAACTTTGCCTGCTTATCCATTCGAGTCCCATTACTCGAGTTCTCCCACTGAGGCTTTTCTCGACATTTGCTCCTCATTGTCCGTCTACTCCTAAATGAATGACTACCGTTCCGTTTTATGACAACGTTGAATACGAGCGGTTTCCCGTCGTTTTCCGATTATTCCTCAAGCATGTGGCGTGTTATGCCCACACACTCTCTCTCACTTCGTATCTTCTAATCTCATACTCTTTTCAACATCTTATTTTCGCTTCCCTCTGCTATTTCTCATCCCTCTTTCTGCTTTTTTTGTTTAGCAGTTGTAGTTGATCTGTGTATTATTGCAACAATTATTATTCAGTTGATTAACGATTTCGTCAGATTCGTAATATAATTGCCAGTTGTTGTCTTTGAGTTTTCATTATTAGATTTCGAGTTTTGATTTTTGAATTTTCATTTCGATGTAATTGATGTGTAACATCCATTCTGCTGTTGTTGGTAATCATTAACATTATTATTATTATCATGTTACTTGTTGATATTATTGTTATCATTTTCATATCACCGTCATCGTCATTATCGTTAGTCATCTTCTTATTATTACTACTAATAACGTCATTGTCTTGTTTCATTACCATTATTGCCTTTATTATCATTGTTAGATTGTCGTATTTGTCAGTATTTTGAAAGATCATTGTATTTGATCAATTCTCACTATTATTCCATCAAAAGAAACCACTTAATTTTTGCATTGCAGATATGACGTGAATGAGCAGAAAGAAGGGACTTTGGTTGATCTGCTGGTGGTAAAAATCACTCCTGTTGAATAACTGAAATTTCAAGCCAAGTTCGATAGCATGGATTTCTTCATCTCTGAGTGCAGCAATAATAGTAGCACGAAGACAGCAAAGGAACAAAAGGAAGACGAGTGCAGCAGTTCGCCACTCACCCATCTTTTTGTTGAATTAACATCTCTGGAGGAATTAAGCTTTCCAACGAGTTCATCTACTCGAATTAAGGTTTGACATTTAGTACAGAATGTCTAATGGAGTCAGATAGTCTTTGGTATCTTGTTCTGTTTGATATAGATTAATTAAGTTTCAATTGCTAAGCTTTAATTATATTTAAGTTCTTTGCTTCGTTGTGAGATGTGTGCTAGGAAATATTAGAAAACTAAAGAATTGAATCATTGTTACACTTGGAAATTTGTTAAAATCAAATAGGCGAATTTGTATTCATGAATTAATTTCAAGACTTTAAAATTCTTATTATTTCGTAATTTCAGCTTATTAATTACTGCTTTCCTTCCTGTTTTTCATCTTAGTTTTAATTAGGATACCTTGTTCATACAAACAGTTTCAAGTGGTCAGACAAGATTAAAATTTGAAACCCCAAATCAATAGATTTTTCCATTTTCAGTTTACCTGTTTGGATGCGTCTGCTCATTACTTAGCCGTTGGGTCGACAAGTGGAACAGTTTATTTATTTTCAAGGTTTGCTTCGAAATATCGGAATCGCATAAGCTCTGTTCCAATACAAGTTATTTCCATCAAGGAAGGACCTATTATTAAGGTTATTATATTGACGTAGTTTCTCTTCCTTTCTATTCCTGATACTTTAACTTTACGCTAGTTCTCTACTCAGTTTTTTCCAGCAAGAACTTTAAAATATGAAGTCTTTATCAGTTAGTTGAGTCTCTACAAATTTTTGTAAAAATCCAATTTTATATTAATTTAATTGAAATCCTGATATAACTTCAACCAGTTATAGTTATCTATATCACCTAATGAGAAATATTTGGCGGCGGCAAGTAAACGAGGCTCTCTGACAATTACTATCCTTGTCGGCATTGGCCAAAATCCTATCACCCTTTTTTCTAGCGAAAGTCACGTTGGTACAGGTGAGATTTGTCTTTTTTTATAATTTTGTCATTCGAAGAAACGATAGACCAGAAGAAAAAAATAAACGAAAAAATTTTATAAAAGACTGGATATTTTTTTATGTTTTAAATTAGTTTTTGTGAATATAATATGAGTTTTCTACTTATGATGGTTGGAATTAATAATTGTTTTAAAATTTTTAATTTTGTTTTAGAGAGTGCCGTAAACAAATAAATCTCTGCAGTAAGATAAAGCCACTATGTAACTGTGTTACTATTTTAAAATTTTCATAAAAATTTTGAATTTCAAAGATGAATATGGTCAGCCGATTCATGTCACAGAATTGTGTTGGTGCAGTGACAGTTCTAAGGTATACGCTGGAGACACGAAAGGACGAATTAGTCGGACTCTGATTTATGTGAGACTTGTCATGTTTTTGTATTCATTAAACTTTTTTCAGAATGAGATTTGTGCAAGATATATTTTTAAAAAATTTCATAATTACACGATGGGTAAACTGAAGTTATTTTAGAACCGCAACTTTTTTCGCTCACCAACTGACATTATATTTGAAACAGACAGTGAAATTGTTCAGTTTGATTTACGTGATGATTTTCTGCTTGCCTCCACTTTAACGCGGTGCTGTATTTGTAATCTGAGAACTTACAGTTGTATTCAGGTCGGTTCACGAACTTTGCTATTTTGTGCCATAAGCTTTTATTCACAAATTTCATGCATTTTGTATAAGTATGCAAAAGTTGCTATTGATTGTTGTGATAGTTTTAGACCTCCAGTAATTAAATTTTATCCTAAATTATTTTATGCAGCTGGATGAATGAGTGGATTGTATCATTGTATATTTTGTTTTTCTTCAAGGATTATTTATCATTGTTTCTAATTCATCATCATATATTGTTCACATTCGAATAACATTTTTCGTAGTAACAATATTGAAAATTGAATTTTATCAAATTTATTGCTTGCATAGTTAAGATTGGAAAAAGGTTACGGAAAGGTCATTTTGGCGCTATCTTCTATTCTGACCAACAGAAAAAGAAATCGCGGTATGGAGAAGAAGGCAATTTCACGAAATCGGTGAATACAAACGCGTGTAATGAGTTGACAGTGATTTTTGCAAGTCGTCCAAATGGTCGACTGTGGGAAGCTAACGGTCGCGGTGTAGTATACAGGTTTCGGTTTCAGGTTTTCTGAAATAATATCTAAAATTTAGTAAATCGTTAAATTTATTTGAATTTCAAAAACCGAGTAAACGTATTCAATTTCTGTTAGGTGGCTGGTATGACGTGATATTTTTGTAGTAGACAGATTGCATTCAGTTCAAAAAATATCAGTTCTATCGTTAACAAAATGTTTGCTGTTGCAGCACTCATCAGTTCCGAAATTTGAGAACTGTTTGTCGATTTCCTGTGGTGTCCTTCAAGGACGATAACTTATTCGACAGAATGGCTAGTGTTAATGAAATTCGGAATATCAATTTCGGGCTTTTGACATTGATCAAGTGTCAAAAGTAAACTTCACTTTCAATCTTTATTTTTCGTAATGTCGTTGGAGAATCTTGAGAATCTCGATGAATGATGTCGATATTATCCTTGACATGCTACGCGGCATGTGACGTTTAACGTTTTGAAATTTGCTAATTTTGTTACAAAGTGTTATGCTTTAGCATCATGTTTTCAAATATGTGTCGTATCAGTGAACTAAGTATTACATTAAAAGTTGTTTTTCAGTAAGTTATTTTTGATAACGAAAACAGATACAACGTTTTATTTAATCGATCCCATGGATAGTCATATGGTGCTTATGAGCACGGTAGATTGTATAGGTACGTCTTTCAGTTTATTGCTTAATATAAAAACACTGAAAGGAAATATAAGGACTTACAAAAAGTACAGTGAATGGAAAAAAAGATTTCAGGTTCAATAAAAGAATATGCAGTAAACAATGCGGATGTCTTTCTCTTATCGGAAGCAGGCAGTTTACGAAAGTTAACATTGTTTACGATTGAGAAAGCTGTAGAAAAACTTCATTGGAGGCAGTGTTATTTACAGGTTCGTTATTCTATAATTTTTTCTGTCGGGTTTGTCTTTTTCTTTTGTTATAGTTGTTATCCTTTTTCTAGTGAAAACATAATAGAATAGAGAGTATTATGTGGTAATTGTAATGATAGCTCCAAAAAGGCATAATTAGCACGTATGAAATTGATGTAAAATTTCACGATAAATGAGTATTTTTTAGGCCGCACAATTAATTTACGTAGATTATATCATGAACAAGAATTACAATTCGGTCACTGTATGGGATTGTGAGCAGTTGGAGGATATCCTCAGCAAAGTAAAATTTCATCACATTAAATCACGCGTGACAAATGTAAGTTCCAATATATATATATATTTTAAAATCCGAATTTACTTCTAGCAACAAACATGATAATAACTTTTACTTTTCAGCCTTGTCATATTCCTATATTTTTCAGGATGTGCCCGATACTTTGCACAAACTCCTGAATGAGTTGAAGAGAAACGGTGATATTGAAAGGAAACCAAAAGCGACAGTTCATCGGTTGAGTTCAGGTTCTTTGGATTTTTATGGCCTTTTTTTCCAGTTTTCCAAGCCTCATCTATACTTTAGGTATTCATACTTTAGGTATTCATCGCATCGTTCAAGTTATGCAGAGTAGTGGTTATGAGGATGATTTTACTTTTAGAGCGCCATCACCTCTGCGACTAAGGAGCAAAAGTACTCTGCATATTGAAGTGTATGATTTTATGCATGATTCAAAAATTTGCCAATAACTTTCTGAATAATGTTGAATTTTTGGTTTTTTTTGAGAATTTTTTTGCCTTAAATTCACATAGTATTATCTGGCCTTATGACAATTATTAACCAGAAAGAACGATTGGAAACGAAGAAGTTTGCCATTAAATCAGGGAACTGTGACTGCAACCAATGAAAATGAAGTAGACTTTGAAGATCCAGAGGAACGTCATAAGAAATTAATAAATGAAGCTCGGATCTTGTTGGTGAGATTTGTTTCTCTGCCTGTATTTTTATTTTCAAATGCTATAATTTCGAGTGATGGCAACTAATTACTTAGGTACTTTATAATTGCTAAGTTTTTTAAAAGTTCAAGTTTCTCTTTTTTTCCTTTTTACAGTTGGATGCTGAAAAAGCACCAGCAAATCAGTTGGTACGTAATGGTAATGTGGAGTCTCTACGTACCTTGCTGGATGCTTCTAATAACTTCATTTTATTTGATCAGCAGGTTTTTCTATCTCCTTATTCAATCAACATATTTATTCAGTTATTAAATCTCTGCAGAGTTTCGAGAAATCAGCAGTAATCATTGCCCAATTATACATTTTTTTTTTCAAATCAAGAACATTTGCGATCCTTGGGCTATTATTCTAAAACAACTTTTAGAAAGTGTTTTAAGATCAGAAACAGTTTTCATAGTTCATAGTTCTTTTGATATGGTAATGTTGATTTATCCAGAAAATATTACTTCAGAATGAATGTAATTTTGATATTTAAATGCCGGTGTTGTTTATTCATGGATATTTTAAGGTAACCGTTAACGATATAACTAGAGATTTGGTCGCAGCAAAAAAATTTCAACGGCTGATTGGACATCATAAAAACTATGAACAAAAGCAGCGAACTGCGCAAGTGAGTTTGTTCTTCCTGAGGATTAATTTCTCATGCAAAATGCATCGAGCTTAAACTTAAAATTTGGATTAAATGTGAATATCTATTTCTCGCATTCTTGTGACTATGTACACCAATTTTTTTGTAGAAAAATTGTTTTGATTTCGCAAAAAAATTGGTATTTGGAAGTCGAATTATGATTAATTGAGTCTTTCGGATTTATTAGCTAGTATCGGTCAGTTACTTGCTAGATATACAGATGTTTCTCATGTTTTAGATCTTTTTAATGTCTGATGTTAAAAATTTGCGATGATTATTGAAATTTTTTGATGTGAATTTGTTTTTGAACTTTATTTTGTCATTCTTCTAGAAATTCTTCAAAATAATATCTTATGTTGTACAATTTACTTTTAAGTTGCAATTCGATCTTTTCTGAGCCACATCATTTATATTAAAAGCATATGTTCTGTTTAGATCGATTTTAAAACTCTTTTCGGACGACGTGACCCATTAGAAATGCTCGAAAAATGTGTGGAAAGCATGCCATTAAACGTAAACGTCAATGTAACACACCTTCGAACAATACGTCAAACTAGACGGGGAGCTCGCATTGTAAAAGGAATCAAGCCGTTTGGAAGAAGAAATGTTAGTACCGTATTGTAACTCATTGATTTTTTAATTAAAATTTTTTTTTTCAGTAATTCTTAAAGTTTTTCGCCTTAAATAGGCATTTATTACGAAAGTAGATTAGAGGGAACGTTGTAAAGGGACATATTTCGGCGTATTTATCATTGATGACTGCATTTATTTCATTTCATACCCAATTTAATTGCACATAAGATATGACATTTGATCTCCTCTTCAAAAAATACCATTTGTGGTAATTATGCAATTATAGGTAATGCCTAAAATTGAATATGAGAAATCAGAACGTTGTGAATGGAATTCGGAGCAGCAATCGATAAAACATGATCTCATATCCAATGGAAGTTTGAACTTGAACTGTAATGAAACTCCAGAAAGAAACGAAGGTTCAAGATATAGTTCGATCGATCAATCGTCAAAGGATAATATTGGGTTAAAATACATCGTTCGCGTATAGATTTATCTGTAATCTAGATATCATCTTTATGTAGATCGCGTGTTATTGTCTTGGTGTGGTTGGTTTCTCAACTTTTCTTTGATTTATTCCCTAGTAAGTCATTGGAACTCTTTCCTATTCGTTGCCGAAGTTTCTTCGAGGTACATCCAATAAGTTTTGCAGGTTATTGAATAAAAGTTACGTTATTGAAAAAAATTTTGTGGCTGTTCAACCGATTGAAATGACCTGGACAATGAATGGCGATAATGAGGAGAACGATTCAGTTGCTACGAAAAGCTTAGAAGCAGCGGTGACATTAAATGGTCAAGATAAATGCTTAATGCATTCCAGCGCAGTCACCATATCATCGAAAACTTTGGCGTTATCAGGGACTAAGAAGTTGGATGGGGAAAACTTAGTTTACTGCCAAGTTTGTGGCTTGCACAGGTTTGCTCATGAATTTGTGTGATCCACTCATTAAGATTGCGACTGGCATTTGTATTTAACTTTCTGAAGAAAAGATTTGCAGTAAGCTAATCAGCGATAAGAAAATCTTAAAACAGCGGATATCACTTTTAGTGAAATATTTTGAATCTTGGAAACAATTTTTTAACATTGATTTGCACATTGTATCAGTTATAACAGTACATTTACAGTTGTGCATACCATCTTTCTTTTTTGAACAGTAATTTTAGATTTTAAATTAATTGAATTGAGTTTTCTACAAATTTAGCGATGGCTGTAGTAAGTAACGTCGTTTTGAATAGTGATCTTTAAGAACTACTTTTAACCTATCTTACTGCATCGATTGATTAAAAAAGTACAAAAATTCGTTTTGCTGCCACAGTAGAGAGAACAACAAATTGAATAGAATGATCTACAGTGACACGATCACTGTAGATCATGTTATTTTATTAAAAGGCTTTAGTTTTTGGAATTTTAGCCAAGAAAATGAATTTTGTAAATTCTTTTTAAAAAATTACATTATAGTTATTTTTACAATATGTTCGCGTAAATTCTGGCTAATAGTTATCGAACTGTCTGGTGAAGTTAAATTTCAGAATGGTTGCAAAACTGTTCATTATTGCAAACTTTTCTAGACTTTGGCATCACATTATGACATTTGGACCAAAAATGTCACAGTTACGGATTACCGTTGACGAATTTGCTGCTGGTGGCGTCCCCATAGCGACTGGGCAATGGACAAAGTTGTTCGAGTATCGCGCTGCTGCTGTGAATAATAGGGAAAGTTTCTCGGGAAATCTCTGTAATGCATGCGCAACAATTTTCGAATTCGATGATCATTTAAGTACGTTTCTATTATGATATTTCTCATTTCAACAAACCCACTATGCTTCCTTGATGACGTAAGAACTTTTTCATTACCGGGGTTAAAAAGAATGCTACTGAATAATCAAAAGATTTGTAAATATTCGTAAATGAAAAGGAGAAAAATAAAGTGCATAAAGAGTTCTTTTCTATTTTTTTAGAACAGAAAGCTTTGTCACTTCGAGAAACGGTAGAACGAATTGAAAAAAGAAGCATGAGAAAGAAATGCACTGAAAATTTAGTGCAAATGGAAGCCAAGGACTGGGACGAAGATTTAGTATATCGAGTATTTTTCAAAAATATCACAATAGTTACAAAAAGTTAGTTAATCTGGAAATAAAGATGAAGAATTTTGAGGTGAATTCAAATTTATAAGAATTTTTTTTAATTTCTCCACATCCAGTTTTTTATTACTCAAGTTGTTTTATGCTTGAAATATTGGCAAAATTTTTTAGAACCTTCTGGAATCCAAAACAAGGTTGTTACCAATCCTCATCGCGAAATTTCAAGAGAACTGGAATTCGACGAATGTCCGAAAAAGTTCTTATGGTTGCCAACCGTAAAGATTTCTCAGGTCATTAGAAAACCTGATTTGAACTGTAGTAAATAATTTATGGATAAATCAGCGCTAATGAGCAGATGAATCTTTTGTAGTTGATAACTAGGGAAAAGTGCTCGATTTCGTTATTAACGAATGGACATATTAACCACAATTGATGCAAAAATAATGCGAAATTGTGTTTTTATCTATGGTGACCATTAGGATAAAGTGAATTTGCCAAGTTTTTAATTTAAATCATAGCAACTTCAGCAATTTTAAAGTGTGACATAAATCATTGACTAAAACCTTGCTTTATCCATCTGATTATAGCTTCTGCTGTGTATGCGTTACTGTGAAGGTCTCAGTGCAGTCTTTGAATTTCTGAAGAACAATAAGAAATTGACGTCATATTTAACAACAGAGGATTGGCAGTGGCTTGCCGTTATAAAAGCATACGAGTGTAATAGATTGTTCAATCTGATGCCTAAGGAGGTAAGGGTTTTACGAAGATTGCTATCAAAATTTAAATGGTTACCTGAAATTTGATCTACCGTTTTTAGTGTCAGTGGATGTGACTATATAATAAGTTAAATGGTTTCCCGGTATGCAATTTCTTTTTTGCATACTGCGATCAAGTAGTTAATGATAGATTTTGATGTTCATTTCAGATATTTATAAGAATTATCTAATAGAATTTCGGATCACCATCACTCATTCCAAACTCATCTCTTTGCATATTTATATGACCATTTTCGAGTCAAGATTTCTTTAAGAAATTCTGTTGGTTTGTTTTACACCATTTTGACATTTTAAATTGTTTCAGGTTATCACTGATCTGCTGACAGAGCTCAAAATTTCGACAGTCAAAGATGTTGGAACAATCTCGTCAGCATCAGCCTTCGATGTCCCTGGTATGGTAAACAGCTCAAAGTCACTGAGTGGAAGTCTAACTATTTCTGTTGATGGGTTAGTATCTATGTAAATGCATTTTATGCTACTCGATCTGTATATTTTCTCGAGCACTGAATAATTTCTTATAGAATTCTATCTTTCTTTAAAATTTCTTGTTTTTAGCAACTGTACTTGTTGTACACTACCACTGAAAATGCGGGTGACGCAAGATGATGGCTACATTACAGTATTTCATTGTGGTAAGTATTTGGACGTTATCGTTTTCTTCTTGAACTTTGGAAAATTTCTCTTTCACTGAATCCGCTTAGCAGTCATAAGAATGTAGAAGTAATAGCAGTTGAATAGAATCGTACTACGGTAGACAGTAAACAGTTAGAATAACTTAATGAGTGGGACTATAAGTTTCTTTCGGAAGGATTAGATACCATATGTTCATTTTTGATCTCTGATGTCATGCTATATTAGTTCAGTAAGCTTAATTTGAAGAAATTTCGCGAATTGCTACTTGCTGGCTAAATTTATATTATAGGCAAAATTTCAGGTCATTTGTATCATCAAATTTGTCTTCGTGAAGCAAATTTATCACGATGTTTACGGTGTGAACTAGAACGAAGGCGTCATAGGCAAAAACAGCAACAGATTGACAATAGACCTAATGTAACTAATCCATCGCATTCATCGTCTACAAGAAGTTCAATCAAAGCTATGCGTACAACTGTCACTCCGAATGTAAATGTCAAGGTACCACAGAGGACATAATGTGAATTTTTTCGAGAAATGAAAACATGTTGCCACATTTTTTCATAAACGATTGCTGAATTAGTCCGATATGGAGCGCAAATATGGTGCCAACAAGCAATTGCTACATTACTCCACTATTCTACCTCTCATTTGCAAGATGTCGCTATTAGGTTATTCTTACTCAAATGTCAGTATCGCAATCACTTGACAAGTTTTTTTTTTCCTGCAAATAAGATGAAGATCCATTGTTTTCTCTATTTTTTACACATCAGCATCCCCAAGAACTGAAAAATTTTTGGAGTGTTTTTTTTCGTGACCCCCCTCGGTAGTTTTAATTTTTGCGAATAGAAATATTTAGAGTTTGTTAAAGCAATTTCCTCAAAACTCTTGGTTTATTGTGAATGTGCAATGTGTGAATTTTTCAACAAAATGAGAGAATTGAGCTCCCATCCACATTGCTTTTTCTTGAAATCTCTGAAAATTCTGTTGGGCTGTTACTTACACGCAGACAAGAGCACGCTTTGGACATATTCCCCACTTTTAAATTTCAATCTATATTTGTCTCTAGAAATGACCATCTAATCGTTTTTCGAATGTTTTGCGCTCTTTGTGACACCAGTGAACTCTAGCATTTAATTTACTTCTTACAACAATACGGGGACCTCGCATCGCTTTACTTATATCGCTATGTCGTAGCTTTCATTTCTCTTTGCTTCTGCTTATTAATTATTTTACTTGTTTTCGTATAAAATCGGAGTCTCAATAGCTTCATGCTCTTTCTTTCATTGGCCTCTTCATACATTACGGTTCCCTGAAATTTTGATGCTTAGAGAGCTATTTCTAGTGATGTTTAATTTGCTGAGTGCCTTTTCTGTCGTTAATGATAAAAAAGCTTACTAATTAACTTGGGGAAGCACATCACACTGTTCTAAATTGTGAAAATAAGCATATTATAGTAGGCTCTACAGTTCTTAAAAAGTGCATTTGTCCGCTTTTATTTGGAGTCTTTCAGTAGTTGCAATCTATTCCAAGCGTTCTGTTCCGGAAATAAATCCTCTACGTGAAGTATTTCGATCTAATTGAAGTAATGTATGAGGTAAGCACGTGATTTTACATTTTTTAAATAATATAAATGAAAACATTGAAAGCATCTCAAACATTCCAAACAATAAACGGATCAAACCTAACTGGAGTAAAGAACATGAACGTTCTCATCTGGCAACGAGACCATTCTGAGCAATTAGACTGAATCCTAGATGGAAATAAAGCACATAATAAAATGATGATGAAATTTCAAGTTCAGAATGGTCATCAACAATTCGATAGCGGGTGGATATCTGAAGGATCTTCTATGCGAATGTAAATACGAATAATATCAAAAATTATAGATTCTCAATCTGGACCACCTAACGGATGGCCTTGTCCCCAGTTATGTCTACCTGCTCCACCATCACCTGCATTTGTTCTTCTGTATGATGGCGCCTGACCAAATCCGTGAACAACGTTTGTCCGATTTGGAAACCATCTGTATCTATAAGAGGTTGAGATTAGCTTGCTTCATGACCCAGTTAATCAAGTCAGTTCATTGTTGAGTGACCTGTGTATTTTATACATGAATTAGAAATATCATGATGTCCAAATGTATTTAAATATCAACAACGTGAAAAGATTGATGATAAGATCGAATCAAAATATTAAAGCAATATCGAATTGGCAACAGAGAAGTTATTTTTACCTCAGGCTTCGAGCTAGAAATTTGCAGACTTTAGAAAAGATTTGCGGTAAAGGTTAGATGTTATCTAGCATTTACGTAATAAGGAAACTATTTTACAATTTACACAAAAAAACGGACAAAACTTACAAGATTTGTGGCGTTCGCAAAAAAGCACGACCGCCGAAATCCTGTGGATATTTGAACATCAAAAAGTAGTAAGCATGTCCAATAAGAATCCCGATTAATTCATTCATACCACCTCCTCGAAGAATCATATTGAAACCAACAAGTATCCATGGTAAATACATTGCTTTAAATTGTGTTCCGAACCAAAATTGAACAATTTGGTCCCTGTTCATTTGACACCATATGTACAATACGCTGAGAACCATTGGTTCTAGTAGGAAATACACACCAGCCGCCAAACATATTATCTAAAAGCGACAAAAGCATCAGCTAATTTACAAAAGTTGACTGATACACAAAAAATTGAAGACTTCACGTTAACAGTATGGACATGCTTTAGCTGCAACCATAGCAATACCAGAATTTTTCAGCGATCCTGCAAAGTGCTGCGGTATGAATTTTTTCAGATTATGATACTAGCCCTGATAGTCGAAGTGATAAAAACTTCATGGAACTACTGCTTACAAGCCTATAAAAAAAATCAATTTCATGGAATCCATTTTAGTTTTTCAATGATTTATTCATCATGTGAGGATCCTAAATGCATGAAGTACTAACGGTGCAAAGGATCCAGTTGAAAATAAGCATAGAAAGATAGTCGGCTGGTCGACCATCAAAGAGTCCAGTTTCAATGCCACGAGAATAATTATACATGAAATATAGCATCAATAGCCAATGAAAACCCGAAGAAGGAGTTAGTGGGTAATAAAATAACGCTGTTACTGGTCGCCATATCTGAAACAAATCATGTAAAATCTCTAGGCAAGCTTCATATATTTGAAAACTCATGGAAGTACTTGTTTCTGCAGAGCTGGCTAAAAATTCCGAACAATAGAAATGATGTAGGATACAATTCTCGGCAGTGTTGACCAAAACAATGCAAGGATACCATCTCCCAAAACAGATTGTTTGAAAACTTGATTCGCAACATCCTTAATTTTTGACCGAAAATTTAATTAAATATAAACCTGAAATTTGTGAAAAAAAAGATTCCATTCAAGAAGCATTAGATAAGGACTGAATAAACCAAATCGGCCCAGCAGCGGCAAAACGACACTTCCGGTAAACCAGTACCTGGTGATTTCTGGTACACCAAAATACCAGTCCGAGAATTCAGACATTTTCAAGATTACCTGAAGCGGAATTAGATATCACTGAGAATAAAATGTCTCTCAATACCGCTTCAAACATCATGTCACTGAAACATTTACAACATATGGCAGTAGAGTTTCATCCTTAATAAAAACATCCAAATATTGTCGAATTTTCAAAAGTTCCTAATAAAACTGAAAGTGCGTTTTAAATTTAACGAGAAGATTTTTTCCCAAGATTTCCAAAGTCTGGTGGAAGAGGAGTGATCAGTTATTTGGTTTAAGAAGAGAATCATATATAATGACTTCTTCACTATTTAAGACACTGTACTTTCAAGCATATTTTTAAAAACTCTCTGTTGAGATAAAGTGAGACAACTACGTCTAAATAAGTCATAAATACAAAGCGAATAGCATCACGTCTACATCCCACATCACGCCATTTCCCTTTAACTATCACAAAAAAGAAACCCGAAAATTTGGAAGGGACGAGTCATAAATTACCTTATTTCACGTGTCACAACCTGTCGTGGACAACGAAGTAATGTGCGGGGGTGAGGCCCGGCTGGTTCCTCTACATCGTTAGAAGATGTTTGTTGTGTAGATCTCTTCTGCGTTACAATCATAATTTCATCATTCTCAAATTTCGTTGTATGAAATCGTCAAAGTAATGGCACTGCCAGACATTTTTTTTAGTTGAAATAGGTGAATATTGTAGTCAGGCCGTATTGAAAGATTATTATTCCTAACTTTGACTAACTTTTCAAACTATTCAGTTTTCTGTGTCATTAATTATACTGTCATTTAAATATGAACTAATCTAGCTCAGAAATATTCATTAGGTTTTCCAACTTCAGCTGTCAATTAAAGTTGAAAAGGCGAATGACATATATTTAAAAGTATTTCACGAAGGCAAACCTTATATCAATTTAATACATGAGTAATTTGAATAAGTTACCATCTGCCTTATAATTTTTTAAATAAATTTGGTTGAAGTTGAATTCAAATTACTTCCAACAAAATCGTTCAAATTGCATGCGGTTGTTATTGTTAATCGAATTGAATATTTGAAAGGTATGATAACAGTCAAATAACTTTGGCAGAATTTCTTTTTTATAATATTTTTCCTGATGAGATTTTATGTCGGAACGGCTGAATCGCTGTTATAAATTGTTGGATATTTTGTTAGACACTTCCAGAGCTGGTTTTTTTTCAAAATTGTTTAAATTGTATGCATTTTCTTATTTTCTGTTCACTTTTTCTAAAAAATAAACATTTGTTAAGATCTTCTTAGAAATTATTCTAAGCATTATATTATACAATGACTATGGCTGAATTTTGTGGTGATGTATTGATCACCCACAGTTATGAATCGAAATAAGGCGTTTGTCACATTTCAAGATATTTGGTAGAAGAAGGGAATCTCTTTGACTACTGATTGTTGAATTCTGTCATTCATAATTCTCTGTGATTAATTTTGTTTTCGAAAAATGTATGTTCCGTAACATTTTTTTTATCTCGAAAGAACTTAAAGGATGTCGAACCATGGTGCTACTTAGCTTGAAAACCCCTCTTTCTCATTCAAACTTTTTAAAATTGTCACTTATTCTTTCTGCGCTTAATTGGTTATGTACTGTTCTGGTTCCACTCTCATTTATTATATATAATTATTCACATCTATTGTACATAATTTTTTAATACATTTGTACAATATTTCGGGAACAGTTAATAAAAGGCTGATATTGGGAGGGGGAATATTCATATGTGCGGGAGCGCTTTAGAAAAGAGGCCTTCTTTGTGTTCGTGAGAACCACATGACGCATTTCGATCTTTATTATTCATTTTTAATTAATGCTTTCTGAATTATGCATTAATAGTTTTGGATATATATATATATATATATGTTAAGGTGAGGATGACTGGATCAAATGATGAAAATGTCCGTTTGATAATACGGTGTGCGCTGCAATCATTCGATGATTTACCTATAAGTTGTCTTTCGTCATGGACCGTTCTTCAGCTCAAAGAAAAACTTGCCATTGATTGTCCTTCGAAACCGGTAGATTATTTTTTTTCGGAGATCTCTCATATACTTTTCTTTTGTTTCATTTCTGAAATAATGCAAATTGAGATGTAGAGCTAAAAAACGGAATAGAAGAATCCGTCTAGATAAGGAGAAAAGAATATTTGCTTTTCAATTACTTTTTTTCAAAAAATGCAGAAAGTTATTTGTTCCTAGTTTTATCCACAATGAAGAAAGATGATTCTAAATTTTATGATGAATTTGTTCATTGTCATTATGATAAAATTATTAGCATTTTTATTTTCCATTTTTAGGAGGTTAAAAAACAACGCCTAATCTATGCTGGACATTGTTTACATGACGATCACACTCTTAAGTCAGTATTTGAACTTCGACCAATCGATGATGGAAATGTTCACGTGATACATCTTGTTTGTCCTCCCAAAGACTTTAATACTCATGTGGATGCATCAGTGCTCAGAAGGCGTACCATTAATCATACACAGTAACTTCTTTTTTTTTCGTTTTTCTAAATCTCAGAAGAATTTCAGGTTTTATTAATATTGCGATTTTTAATTATACAAATTTGTTGCATCATTACAGAGCAAACCCAACTTCTTTGGGAACTGCAACACAAGCACAAAATCATAATGTCAATGGTATCTTCCCACTTTACACATATCCTTTATGGACTAGCAGTGTTGCTCAAGGAAGCTTTGCTACACCACAATCAATGCTTGTTTCCTCAAGTGCTCAATTTCAAAGCGCATATCAAGCATATATGATTTCATACAATAATTAGTAAGTTTCAAACCTTTTCATAAACTCTGGAAGGTGAATTTTTTCTGCTAAGAAGATTCTTGAATGTTAAAAAACTCATTTAACAACGGCGAAACTATCATGACTATTAACGCTTGGGAAGAGAGAAGCTTACTGTTGTCTTCTTTTCAGTCATTCAATGAAAAGTAGTATGCTGAACATAATTGCTTTGATTCTGTTCTAGTTTCCTCAGGAGTATCATTTGCATAAAATTTATATTGTAGTATGTATCAGATGATGTCTGCATTAGAAAACAGTTCCAATGGTATTCAGTTTCCATCTCAGCCTTTGTTGAACAGTCAACAGACAGTGCTACAGCCACCACAGCAAGCCAATCAACCACAAGCGGTATATTTCTCTTTTCTTTTATGAATAATAACTCATTTTAAATGGAATAAATAAATAAAACTTGTAAGCTTCTGTTATGAATGAAATACTATTGATTTCTCCAAACTCCATATTTACTCATGATTTCGATCTCGAATCTAAAAAATACCGAGACATTATGATGGGAATTTCTTAGTGCAGTATGTGGAAGAATCTGAGGCATACTTTGGATTTTAGTTGTTCGCATACTTGAATTTTTTTAATTTAGTCATTTGAATAGTTTCATCTTTATTTAATGATTAAAGATTTTGGCGACCACTCTGTTTTAAATAGACTTATAGTATTCAAAAATCCTTTGATTATCACACATATTCAATCTTCCATTTCCGGGGTTTAATTCCTATTTTTATAATTGTTTAAATAAGCTAATTTGCAACATGTCTACTCAAATTCTTTCTGTTTCTCCTGAAACATTTCAAAATAATAGATAAAACTGGCAGACATCTGTGGTGCTGTATATCAGCCATTTATTACACTTTCTCGAACTTGGGAATTCAATGGATTTTAGGCTTTTGCTGCTGGACCAAATTTGGCTGCAGCTCCTGCTGCGGGTGGTATAGTTCAAGAAGCAGTTGCTGGTGATGTAGATGGTCAGCAGCGAGACTTTCTGGATGTTATTTACAAGGTACATGCTGAAATTCTTCAGCAATTGTTGTCTTTTTCTAGAATTTAACAGCGAAATAAATTTGATTTAAAAAAACCATGCTAAAAAACTTTAAAATTTTTCGCAAAAATTCCAGGCGATCCGGATGTGCTTTCTGATAATGTTGGTTTATGTGTATTCATCTGCGGAACGATTTTTTGGTGTATTGATATTTATCTTGCTGGTTTGGTTCATACAGGCAAGACGTGATCGAAATAATCGTGAAAGAGCGGATAGAGAACTTGCTGCAGCCGTTGATAATGTTCGCCAGCCACAACAGGTATTCCAAAACTAAAAGACTTCTGAAAAAAGTTCTGGTCTCACTGGAACAGCTGCTTAAAGCATTTCACCTATGCCCAGTCCTATCATTAAGAAAAGAAACGTGGTTGATATAACACTTATCTTTTCCAGTTACCATGTTATTACATTATCCCTCTTGCAATAAATTCTTTAATAATATTCAAGATTTTCCTTAGCAAAGTAGGAAAATGCTTTAATTGATGACTGGTAGTACACAGAAAATTTGAAATTTCGATGATGAAACGAATCAGCCTTCCAGGCCGATGTGAACCAAGAAGGTCATGGTGCACAAGAAAACACAAACGAAACAGTGACAGCAAGAATTGATGAGGAGGAACCACGAGAACCCACTGCATGGGTCGTTTTCTGGAGCACTTGCTATACGTTTATCACATCCTTCTTCTCATCACTTATTCCAGACAATCCACTACCTGTTAATATTAATTAGTTCTGAATATATTATCAGTTTCTGTATGGAATATTTATTTTGAAATAACTAGCGAGTGACAAAGTATGTTTTGTGATTTGAAAAAAAAACCATAAAACACACTTTGCCATTTTTCAGAAAAAAATGTATTTAAAACGGCACGATGATCTTTGCCTGAGTCCTGTTTTGCCTTATTTTTGAGAGAAAAGAAATAAAATGAAAGAGGATTCTGACTCCCTCTTAAAATCTTGGGACAAATATGGAATTTAAAATCGTCAAATGAATTATTAAAATTGGTGCAGATTTTTATTCCGTCATTTATTTTAATTTTTTAAAGAGTTCCCAACTAAAGTTTAGACGCTTCTTCTTTTTTCATTTTAATAAAGCGCATTTACCGAATTGTTTTCAACAGGTCTGATCGGTTTTTCCAGCCGTTATCTATTTCTCACTGTGTATTGTGTAACACTGCAAAACTACCACTTTCACTTCAAATTTAGCGAAATTCGAGTTATAAGAGCAGCTGCGGCGGTATTGCGCGAGTCCAAAATATGGTAACAGATTAAAAACAGGATTTTACAAGAAACGGTTCTTGAATCTCTGTAAAGAAAATGTTTCTCAAGCGTGTGTGCTCGCTGTGCGGATTATAGCGGAAAGTGATACAAGTTCTAAATGTTCTATAAATCAAGCTAAAAACTAATGTTCTACAATAAAAAATATTTATCTTTACACGCTCAATGAACCTATATCACTTTTGGAACCACAAGATATTGCGGTAAGCGATTCAGGCATCTGAGAAATATATTAAAATACAACAAGGAAGATACATGAAGTATAATGGTCACAGAGGATAATGAGATCTTGAAGATGAGCAGTCAACGTGGAGAATATTGCTGCTATAATTGGTATTTTTAGACGCGTAAATTAAATTCTACATAAGAGTTTAAATTATGTCTCAGACCGAATACGAATTGTTTTAAGATGCGTGGATGCGTGCGGAGAGATGGCATAATAATTGAACTAAAAAAATCCAACTTCCAGGAAATCGCAGAGTACAAATTTGTACATCTTCAAAAAATAAAAAAATAGGAAGTGATCGACAAGATTCCATTTTCCGGTGTTCCCGGATGGTAACAATTTAAAAGAATCATATTAGATTAAATTAAACCGTCGAAGAAGTCAGACAATTTTTTTTTGAGTTTTTTTAGGCTACAAATAGGTCTCAAACAAAAGCAAGACATAAGGAAAATTTTGAATGAATTCTTTGCACCAGTCGACTATCCATCTAATTTCAACAATTTAAAAGAATCATTTTAAATTAAATTAAACCGCTGAAGTAATTAGACAATTTTTTTTGAAGAGATGATTGGATGACATAATTTTACTACAACAATTTTTCATCAACGTAACATTTGAACCAAGTTCTCTGTATAATAACAACAGAACAGGATAATTATTTTTAAAGATATTGTGGACAATTCTATATATTTTTAAGATCCGGGACTGAACACAATTCAAACAAAGCGGGATAAATTAGGCATATCTTTAAAGCTTTTTAAAATTTTGGTTCGCTTCGAAGACGCTTCCGATCGACCTCATCCCCATAAACTTTATTGTGGAAATGTCTTTCACCACATTGCAGAATTCCACATACCACCAACTTTTACTCTTCCTTTTCGTGATTATCGGCATCTTTAATGTTAAAATTTTTTCACTTTCAATTTTAGTAATAGATGATTCTCTCTCATCTTTAAATTATAGCTTATAATTTACCTGATATAAAACTGTCATCATCTTCATCCGGATAAATTTCATCACGATCCACTGAGAAATCCGTTGAGCAAATGCAATAAGTTATTAATGAAAGGAACGATAACGGCACTCCAAGTAAACATAGTGTTAGCAGGGGTTGTGCTTTGAACATTTCCGCTATGTTTGTAAAAAGCTGAAATCTTGTTCGAAAATCATTAAATTAAATTTGAAAACTAAAAAAAATAATTGATTCAGTAAAATTCATTTTAACTTACGAATTGTTTTATAAAATTTGCTTATCTCAAGTGTAGGATGACTAAACATCGTTCTAAAACTCAGAATTCAATTTTCTTTACAAGTTAATAATTATAACAATTTTTTTATTTAAAACCTTGTCTTAGAGAATGTACAAAGCAAATAATTGGAAGCTTTGATTTTCAAGAAACGTTAATTGTTTTACACCTCATTTATTTCTTACAAATATTTCCTCCTAAGTAATACATATTTCGGGAAATGAAAATAATGATTTGTATGATAAAATTTACCCGCCTATTACTTATTTCTATCTACTGTTGAATATATCTATCACATAACTTTTGAATCATAAATTTATGAATCGGTGCATAGTTATCTTAGGCAATGGAGAATAAACTACAAAGTCAAAAAGTGTATTAGAGCTTAGAAATTAAATTTTAAAAATGTCCAAAAAATGCTGAAAATCAAAGCAGAAAAGTTCGGAAATAAGCTGATCTATATTAAAGCCGTGGTAATGAATCTGGATTTACTCTGACATTCTGCAATTATAATTCCAAACAAAAAACAATATCTAATTTAAAATAACTGAAAATTTTCCATTTAAAGATAAACAAACACAAAGACATGCTGCTGCTGTTACCGCGTCTCTACGGACAAACACATTTTTCTCGCTGATAAATACTGAGTATAATTTAATGAAGGATGATGTATTGCGAGATGATACCTCAAAACAAAGACGTTTGATTCGTTGTGATATCGAACGTCCTCCAAGTGGTGGTACATCACCTGCTGCTATCTGTTCCAAGAATGAAATAATACTTTTTTCGGTCATAACACTTACAGCATCACTGCTTGAATAATATTCATAACTTGTAACGTTGAAAACTAATAAACCTAAACAAAGAAATGTACTGCTGTTAGCATGTCTCTACAGACAAACATATTTTTCTTGTCGGTAATACAAACTATAATTTAATGAAGGATAATGTATTACGAGAATATTAAGCTCATTTCAGATTTCAATATAGAATGGTAACTATTTTAGAGCACCGGGAAAAATTTTCTTTTTCTCTATTCATAACAATGGATAACGTACTCAATAAAAAGTAAAAAAAACGACTTACCTGGTTGATTTACAGTACCCAAAACAACATTATTTGCTATTTCATTACCATCCAGCCAACCAAATTGAAAAATATTCGACAAATAGGTATCTTTACGAACCATTCGAGCTGCATTAGTGACTAACGAAAAGAATCTAAATAGATGAATTGCAACTAAACGAATTAAAAGAATCAATTAAAATCAATAGCAATCGAAAATCAAAAACTTTAAGCTTTCATAGTAAAAAAACAATCCGATAAAAAAGGATTTGAAAAGTTTAAAGCTCTAAGAAAAAATTTTGTTAAAACAAACTTTCCCACTTGCGTTGTGCCATTTCTCCTCTCAACCATATTTACGATGGCCAAAACCAGCATTCGCATTCTTCCAACTTCCCTGACATTTGTTGAGGCAACAAGTGGTATTAAAGACCAGCGTTCGCTGTAAATCCAATCGCTTAAACTTTCTCCTAGAAAAAAACTATTTCTTTACTGAATCATATAATTTTCGCTTCCGATAATTTGTTAATATCCTATTTTTTTTTGTAGATAGACGGCTATTCTTCCGTAAGCAATTTCTACTGCAATGTACTGATAAAACAAGATTTGATGAACAGAATGTGCCGCCTGCTGCTATTCGATGATAATCAACAGTGCTTATAGAATGGTAGCCAAACTATATTTTAGTAAAAGTGTAAAATGCAAGCAGTAACAACAAAGACTGAAATTAATCACTTTCTCTGTTATAGGTTAAGTATTCGCCATCTTTGAAAACGAGAACTGATGGAATTTCAGAAATTGAAACGGCTTTTGGAAACACATCTCTTTTCGCTCGATAAAATCGCGTCGACGAAAACAACATTTCAGCAATACTGCTGTAGTTATCAAATAATTCAGGAAATTGTGCATCCTGGTATCCTTCCACATACACAAAAAATGGCTCTTTCAAATTCTTTCGCATCTAGAACATGCAACATACATGAAAACATACAAATCGCAAAAAAATCTATTGGCTCATCGCCAAATTCCCAATTTTACTCCATAAACATTATAGAAGTTACAAAAAATTTAAGGGTGCTTTTCAAGCCGCATTTGAACGATCACTAAAATGAAATATGAAAGAAAGGAAAGAAACCTGCGATAACTGCTGAACATTCTCAATGATGCCAACCATGGGACCAGCTGCTTTTACTGCAAAATCAATGATTGATTCCTTTTTTCGTTCACCTTCATAAACCATTTCTTTTCCATTTCGAAAACTGTAAGTATATGAAAACAAATAAGTTAATGAATTTAATTTCGAAATGAAAAAAAGCAAGACTAAGCTTAATGTCAAAAAAAAATTTGCAACTAAAAAATTCTAGAGAAGGAGGAATTTTATATCACGGACTGTTTTCTTTCATATCCTTACAATGAAAAGTTAAAATTTACAAAATAATCGTCGGATATCCTCGAATATTCAAAGCCGATGCAGTGTTCGTATAACGAGTGCAATCCAATTTAGCAACCCGAACAAGAGATTGACGATCGGCTAATGCATGACCAACGTGCTCCCAAACTGGAGTCAAGCGCTTGCAGTGTGCACACCACGGAGCATAAAACTAAAAATACATAATAAGGACATTACAAACTAAAAATATTAGCATTTGTATTCAAATGAGATAACAGTATCGTAACTGTAAATTCAGTGTTATGCCCTTAAGCCAGTAGCTGAAGAAGAGAATTCCTATCTTATTTCATCATGCACCCAGAACTAATTTCCAACTATTATTCCATAAAATGGAAAGCTTTAAAACTTTTATTAATCAAATTTATCAACAATCACAAATCATTAACAAAGAATAATCAAATTTTAGATTCCGAAATTTTAAAATAATCAAACACATCTCATACGTCAACAAACCAGAGGCCATCGTTCTTGACTTGAAGAAATTTATCATTCAGTTCAATCACTTGTGATGGTATATTTGTTGCTTGACCAATATTTATAACTCGCAATGTGACACATATTAGAAATCCATTGATGCAACAATCCAACAACCACATTCACATAAAATTCACGTGAACTATTAATATTCAAAATTTCTGCAGTGCACTTGAAATAGGTAGCTTTCCTCAAATATGAAGAGAAATAAAATGAGCAAAGCGTTATGAACAAAAATTTCTATAAGCCCCTTTGTTGACAGTTAATTGCCAGAATTAGGATATGCACATGGTAAATGTCAACAACCCATACTGCGAGAATTAATATGTTTCAATAGCTTTATCAAAAAGCAATGACAAGCATTCTCTCTCTTGCTTTGACATAGATTTCTTTTCCTTTCAAAACATTGTGAAGACCATCGCATAAACCTGTGCTACCTTATTTTAAAAGATCCATAACACGAGAAAAATGAAACAATCTTGCTCACGACCGTTTCAGTCCTACGCACTCTGCAATACCACAAACCGCTACCAGGCCCGCCTATCTCTTAAAATGCCTAACAAAAATCACTCCGATGTCCCATAAAGCTGATGACTTTAACGCTGTCAAACATCAATAATATCCATAAGCTCGATTAATAGGTAATAACTTCTCAGTACACCACTGTAACTGTTAAGAATATGGAAGTCTGCTTCACTGCTTCACACTCTCTACCGAAATCTGTGATACTCCACATTAAATTTTGTTTTTCATGTAAATTGTGTGCTGAAAATTTACAAAACAATGTTTTGAAAAAGAGAACAAAAATAACAAAATTTATTTCCATTTTACCATCAATATCAATCCATATTTGGCAAACAAGTAACATAAACGATTTCCAAGAGTAATCAGAAAAAAAACCCAAGAATTTTTCCACCAAGATGTTTTCTTCGTGCTTCTTCATGATCCATAATTCCACCTGAGGTTGTTAGTACAAGATGTCTATAAAACATATTCATTTAATTCGTATGGGTTCCAGTTTTTGAGGAGTGATCTTTCTACTCAGTCTCAGCTTTCAATATTTTTCATTTTCAGATATCCGAAAGTCTTCCAATATTTTGAAATATTTACCTCAACACTGTAATTGTAAAACGAAATAAAACTTTACACCTCAACTGTATCATTTCCCAAAAAAGATTGAGTTTCGAGACTTTAAGCTCAATAATCACTTTTACACAATAATATAAAATACGCACATTCAATAAAGTTGTACTTACCCAAATTGGCGTGAAGGAAGAAGATTAGATGTCCATTTCTCTAAATCCTTCAAGGAAATATCAAAACGTGGACTAATTACGGAGCATTTGTTAATACGACCTGTTAAATTAACGACTATTTTTCCTGCTCGATGATCATCAATGATTTCAAACTCGCCAATGTAGCCAGCTTTCATCATTACAGTTAGAAAACGTATTATTACCTGCAATAATTGTGCATATTAATGAAAATGCAGGCAGGATTGCATATGTAAATTTATGAATAATGCAAAGATCAACCACAAGAAAGCGAAAGCTTTCAGCTTTCAGGTGCTATTCGGCACGAATAAGACTTCCATTTCCTAAAGAGCAATCAATTAAAGCAAACTACACTTTTCTAATCTTCCTTCTCTCACTCTTAAATAATACCTTCGAACATGGTCGAATTAGAACTTGTCGCTTGCCACGTTTTTCAGCATTATTGATAGTTTTCAAAGCGTCAGCTAATACACTCATCCGCACCATTGCGAACAATCTTTCTAGTTACTGTGAATGTTTCGATATGCCAGAACGTTCACGCTATCTGGAATAACGAAAAGGAAAAGCTGAAGCTTCTTCAGCTAATCGAACGAAGAAATCGACAGAAATGGATCCAACTCCCATGTTTCACTCGTTTATAATGAACCATTTGATCCCACGCCACACATATAAATTTCGGCAGAAAAAACAGCGACATGTAAATATTGAGAATAGAATTTCTGAGATTATATCCAATGTGCGTCATCGCTCACAACAAAGCACCCACTCTCAAATCACTCCTATGTGACACACCCCACATCATTGCACGCCACATCTCCCCAAAATTATGCTAACAATGATTAGGCGTCACTTTATCACGGGCCGCACAACGTCTCACTTTCAAACAGGTATGACTCAGCTGGATTTGTTCCAACTACGTTGGAGATTTTGTGTACGGCGTAATTTGACCCTATGGGTGGTCAGAAGTGGACATACTGTTGTGGTTATCTTTCCATTTGCTATGAGTGACATGTTAAATATTACTTTTGCCACTGTGCTGAGGTCAAAGTGACATTGTATCCGAGAGCAGAATTATAGTGAAGTAAAGAAGTTGCTGTGCTAATCATTTTATGTGTCCATTTAGGGAAAAAATCAGAGAAGGTATAAATGATATGTTCTATCATATCCCGTTAGATCATGAAATATGTCTTCATCCTAAGTATTTCGGTCCTGATTTGCTGGAGACAGTAAAACGAAAGCTGTTCAATGAGGTCGAGGGCACCTGCACCGGGAAGTACGGCTTTGTTGTTGCGGTAACTACAATTGATAATATTGGTGCGGGACTTATTCAGCCAGGTAATTCACTTGTCATTGATTCCAAAGGTTTGCCTTGAGAAATAGTGTTTTGTTTAATAATGTTAGTCCTATTTAATGACAAGATTTGAATAAAATTCGGTTTTATATTTACTCTAATCTTTTACAAAGTGAGCTTATTGCTTCTTCCAGGTCGTGGTTTTGTGTTGTATCCCGTGAAATACAAGGCGATAGTATTCAGGCCATTTAAAGGGCAAGTTGTCGACGCAGTGGTAAATCAAGTAAATAAAGTAAGGACCTCTATTTCGCAAATTTTTTATGAGAATTAAAATTTGAATTTGATATTGATACAACAGCTTGGCGTGTTGCACTGTCTTTGCTTTATATTATGCTGCAAAAGAATTAGCCAACGACATCGTTATTCCTCGTTGTATTAAAATAATCAAAACTGCTTTATAAAATTATGGAACAAATAAGCACTACTGAATTTGTTCATTACATCATGTATGCATATTCTTAATTTCATATAGTTTTACTCTAGATTTAATTAAATCCTCAAAAGATTATTTATAGGTTGGATTATTTTGTGATATTGGGCCGCTTTCATGCTTTGTAAGTCGTCACTGCATTCCACCCGATATGGAGTTTGAGCCAAATTCAAATCCTCCATGTTATAAAACAGCAGATGAAAGTGTTGTCATCAAACAAGATGATGAAATCCGAGTAAAACTGATTGGTACACGGGTGGATGCTTCTGATATTTTTGCTATTGGTACTCTGATGGATGACTATCTTGGTCTTTCAGCTAATGAGTAACTCATTTTTTTTCGATGCACTAAATTCTTTTAAATGATATGCATAGTTGACATTCCTTATGATTCTCTTCTATATTTATTATCTCCGATTTTCATACTTAAAAAAAATTTATCTTTGTTTTTATACCGCTAGAACGCTACTAATATTGTAACATCAAAATTTGCAATGTTCAATTCGTATTTAAGTATAATAATATAAATTATTCTTTCCCATGTTAATTTGTCCGAAAAGCTGATTATGTAGAGGTACCGTTTCTTTATTATTTCTTTCTCAGCACTGCCAGAAATAATAAGGAAGCACTAGCTGTATTGGATTCGGTCCTGATTTGTGGTCCTCTTTTAAAATTTTGCTAGGGATTCAGTGAATGATTTTGAAATCCGCAGCAAAAATAACTAAAAAGTTGGTTCTTTGAATTGTATATTTTTTGTTCCATTATTTTGTCTCATAGAATAAAACTCATTTGTTCTCATTAAGGTGTGCATTTTTCATGATCTGAGTTGTTTTTGTAGTTTTTGCTTGTCGATGTCAGTTTCTATAATAAAAAGTGATACGTTCCGAAAGTAATTTTTCGAGTAGGCTACTTTACCATACAAATATCTGATAAAATTCCAGTGAGTTGTGATATTCTCCCAATCTGCTATTAATGTATTCATACTCATATGATAGAAATTTCGTATTTCAGGAAGTTCCACATCTAAAATGGGTGTTTGGAATTTGCAAATATTCGATGAGATAAGACGAATGAACATCAGGCAACTACTTTATCAGGGCCTGAACTTCGCAATGATTGTATCCTCGGCCTTGATGATCTGGAAGGGTTTGATGGTTATTAGTGGTTCCGAAAGTCCTATTGTGGTTGTGCTATCGGGTTCCATGGAACCTGCATTTTACAGGTACACTAAATTTTTTGACATTTAACGTTAATGCTTTTTACATGTGATTCATGTTGCTTCAGTAAAGATCTCCGTCTTTCTTTGCATTTGCTACTTATGCCATGAAGGTAAGAACTAAGATTGTTGTGAGGCAATTTCAGGATAGAATTCAAAAATAAGGCTTTGTCCGCTTCTTAAACATTTGTAAGAGTGAAACCTTGTAATAAGGGAAAAGTAACTGTAATGTTTCAAGTCATAAACTACAATCTTAATTGTGCCGATTTTGTAGCGATATAGTTATCAGAGTTTGCAGAGGAGATTTGTTGTTGCTAACAAATGATGAATCTGATCCAATTAGAGCTGGTGACATTACCGTATTTAAAATTGAGGGACGTGATATCCCAATTGTGCATCGAGTTATTAAAGTCCATGAGAAAAGCAACGAAGAAACAAAATTTTTGACGAAAGGAGATAACAATCAGGTTATAACTTGAAATAGTTTATTAAACTTTTTTTCTTTTTCATTCCAATGTGAAAATAATTTTTTACAAGTTTCTTACCAGGAAATTTCATTCCAGTGTGAAACAAATATGAGTTTATTACAACAGACCATTTATACACAATGTATCAACATTCCTATAAATGTATCAGAAAAATGTTGGCATATGCTCAGTCACTTTTTAGATCACTATCAAACTCTAGGAAATATTGATTCAATAAAAAACAAATTTCTTAAATTTCAAAATCTTTAATTGGTGAAATATCGACTTTTGTGGTTTAATACCTATCTCAGAAAATCCTGAGGATTTCAAATTTGAATTTTATATACCATTATTTAGGAGAATCATGAATACAGTCTCTGTAACCGAAGTCAGCCAGAATTTAGAAATTATAAATACTGGTCGAGTAGCATATCTTTTCCCAGTCAGATAGCATTGTTTCTTATCATATTACCTTTGTATACCAGCTTCCATATCACACCATGTATTAAAACAGTTTAATATTATTCGCGCTGTTTTTTTTAGGTTGACGATCGAGGTCTGTACGCATCGGGACAGTTCTGGCTAACTCGAAAAGATGTTGTTGGTCGAGCAAAGGGATTCATACCCTATGCCGGAATAGTCACAATATTTATGAATGATTACCCTAAGCTGAAATATGCGGTTTTGACTGCTTTAGGCGCTTTCGTCATTTTGCATAGAGAAGGATAGTCCATCCACCAAAATTCTACATTTCATACGATTTGAAGGTATGATATTATGCATTGGGCGTGGAACGTTAGAGATGCCCATCACTGTCACTTGGAGCTTATCCGGATGGAATGTCTGTGATGTATGTGTATTAACTCGCATAGGCCTAAAGTGTTTAAACTGTTTTTAATAACTTATTTTTTTATAAGTTATTTTTTTTTGTTTTTCATGGATCTACCTTGTGAAAAAATCTATTCACAGTGCATAACGACTTACATGAGACACTACACTCATCCAGTTTTTGGTATGCCACTCCCCCCGTTTTAAATTTAAAAACCGAATAGCAAAAACAATCGTTACAACTTTACAAGTGTCTCGCTGTGTTGGATGGGAAGAGGAAGCACGGCGGCCGCCTTTTTACTTCGGGCCCTATGTATTGGAAGTGCTAATTCGGTTTAGTGTAACGTAACAAGTGAGAAAAATATTTAACGGTGTGAAATTCAGTGGAAATCGAAATTGTCTTCATGCTGAAGTAAAACAAAGTAAATTAGTGAAAACAACGACTAAAAGTAACGATAATGATGGGCGATCTTGACCAAATGAGGAGTGGTACCAGCAATTACAAGGTCGGAGTCATACTGAAATCAACTCATGATTAATAGAAAGTATTACAACACAAATCAAGCGAAAATTACAAAAATAGGGGATTTACCGATATCAACAACGAAATCTACAAAAAAAATGGAATGCGTTTGCGCTGCAAACCCGTGCTGGGCAAAATCCTTGCCCCACTTCCTACATGTATGCAGGATTTTGCTCGAACACTTACAGTTTTAGGACAAACGACAACCTGCACAGGTCATGGGACAGTATGATGGCGTTGGCGCAAAAGCAATTTAGGAACGAATTATGTAAATATTTAAAACGCAAACTCGGCTTTTTCCAGCTGAGCAAAGCTACCTACTCAAGCATTATATACCAAGCCCCTATGAACTACATCTCCAAAGTAAGGTCACCTAATTTTAGGTAATCTTACCAAACCAAGGTAACCTTACCTAATTTTCGTAGTGGAGATTTTTAAGGACAGAAAATTTATTAATCCTCAATGTTTTAAGTTTCATTCCAATACTATTCGACATCTATTCTGTTCCTTGCGGATAATTTGGTGAACCAAATATGCTAGAAACCCCTATGTGATTTGGTTTAGGTTCAACCTATTCTAAGGATATATAATTTGAGAGTCTACACGTGATATCTTTGGTAAGAGATTTCGTACTACTTCATCCCTTCTCATGTGGCAGGGAAAAATTAAACACTGCGAAAACCTCTATTCGCATCTTATACTTTGTTTATATCTCTTAATCCAAAATTTGTACAGCATAGCATCAACTAGAATTTTAATAGTCTAGCAGATGTGTGAAGGCAAGAGAATAAATGAGGAATTAATACACAGATGTCATTTGGTCTACTCTTGTTAGTACAGGGAAAGCCATTAACTGACCATCTTTGGGCTTTTTTTATTCGAAGACCTGTTTAAATATTGCAGCCGTCATACATTTTCAAGAGGGAGGTCCCCTTCAAACACCACTGTAATAGATCTAAGACAATGTAAATAGCAGAGACAGACAAAACAAATAGATACAAAGTGATAAAGTAAAGATTTTATCAATAAAAAATATGACAATTTATCACGGCAACAAAAACAGTCAAGAAATAGGAGATCAGTAACCCACCTCATAAACGGTAGCCTTCTTTTCACCAGATCCGGTGACAATATATTTATCATCAAACGATATATCGCATGACAGTACTGACGAGCTTTCTTTAGCTGTAAGAAGCGATGCTCCATAGGGGGTTCGCCATGCGCATAACATGTTATCCTTGCCAGTTGAAACGAACCATTTTCCACTGTGCGCAAATTTTAGCGATAGCACACAGCTGTCATGCATATGCAAGGAGTACCTGCAATATTTTAAAGTTTTTTTTTTTTTTTAACTGAGGATAAGTCTGTGACAAAGTTGGCTTGTTACTGAATGATTTTCTGAATGGTACGGTTACTGTATTTGACAATGATTGCAGGAGTTGAGCTTTAACAGAAACTGTCTGATGTAAGCTAATAAATATGATGCGCTTCAAATCTGTTTTGTCGACAAAATAGATGACAGAAGAGCAAATTCCTATCAATGTGTTGATACAATTAAAAGCTAGGAACAGTGCCATAAGTTGCTCAGTTTCCAGTAAGGGACGAAAAGGATTTTAAAGATATAATAAATCTTATGAAAACCATTATATAGGAAAAATATTG
>UPTC01000447.1:3219-13944 GCA_900537255.1 Acanthocheilonema viteae
ACACACACAAATACCCGTCACATCATTACATGTAATTTGGTACTCATATACATATAATATATACACAAATAAATTTCAGTGAAAATTAATCCATTTCTTTTGCTACTTTCGTTGACAATAACAATATTCACCTCATCCTTCCACATATTACTTACAAAATATAGAATAAAAATTGAATAAATTACAGTAGCATTCTGGACGAGCTGATAGAATGACCGAAATTTTATCCCTCTACCAGTCACTTCCTATAAAAGTATCCGATTTACATTACGACGCCGTTGCAAAAGCGGTCTAGAATTGCAAGATCTATCTATCTATCGGGCAATATATACATATATTAATTTCAATAATAGTAACCTAAACCTATCAAATCTCTCCGCCTATTTCGATATTACTTGTTCTACTCTTTCATGTTTATAGTCCATTTCAGTGAGAGTACATTTGATAGTGATCAGGTCGCTTGTGTTTGTGAAGTTCTTCATCAATCGGGTGACATCGATCGATTGGTATCTTTCTTTTCATTCATTTTTTTTTTTTGCTTTCAGCATCATTATAGCAACCATTTGTTATCATGATTCCATTTTTAAGAACATTAATTATCACAATTCTATTTTCAATAATACAATGATAATTCGTTAACCTGATTTCATTTTTTTTTTAAATTCATTATTATAATTCTATTTTCAATACCATAGCAATAAATCCATTATTATGATCTTTCTACAGTGATAGGCTACAGTGATCAGTATTATTACGCTATTTCAAACAAAAGAGCATCTTTAAAGAGAGATTTCAGGAGAATGCCTGCTTACACCTTAATGAATGATTATAAATTAGTTAGACATGTTAGCATAGTTTGACAATGAAGATGTCAAAATGAATTTACGAAATCCCCTAATTTTGTTTTATTCATCACCATTCCTATCCATATCATTATCAGTGATTACGATTGCTGTTATTCTTGATATTTTTCCATTATTACAATGACTGCTGGAAAATAAATTCATCAAATTCTTATAAATTTACACTTTAAGAAACCTCATCCGGTTATTTTAAAAATTATCAAACTCTTGTTCGATGTCTTTTGTTTTACTTATATCATTCAACTTTATCTGTCATTAAGTAACATATAGCTGATATTTTGTGCTAATTGAAGGAAAATTGCATATATCAGAATTTTTTAATAAATTCAAGGCTGAATTCATTTGGGCAATTCCGAATCGAGAAGACTTACGACGTAATGAAAGTGTCCTCAAAGCTCAGGCATTCATATGTTTCCATCGGCAAAATTTCAAAGAACTTTATCGAATTCTTGAAACTAATCAGTTCTCACCGGAAAATCATGCAGAATTACAAGATTTATGGTTGAAAGCACATTACAGTGAAGTAATAATTAATTCATAATTTTAATTTAAGTTTTACTCCAAATTTAATTCTCAGTTTATATGATGAGTTGTTTGATAAATAAATTTTTATATAACGACAAATAAGTTGAATTTTAAAAATTCGAATTCTATTTGCTAAAAATTTTTCAAGTGTACGCGACTCAATAACTGTTAAGCAATTTAAAATTTGTTAACATGAATATGCAAGCAGCAGAAGTCTTTTTTTTTCTAAAGGCTGAAAAAATACGAGGTAGAGAGTTAGGCGCTGTTGGAAAATATCGAATACGAAGGAAATTTCCACTACCTCGAACAATTTGGGATGGTGAAGAAACAAGTTACTGTTTCAGAGTAAGTATCTTATTAAAAAGTTTGAGAAATTTTCTTAATTTTTTATCGCGTTTGCAACGTATCTTACAATAAATTCATGTACGTAATAATAATATTTCAATTATTTTATAAATGTTGCATGCTATTTTTCTATGTCTAAGTATTTCAATTACCTAAAAATGCTTGAAGTATTGAACAAATTTAGCATTTTTTTTTTTGTAATCGATTTTAGGAAAAATCAAGGTATACATTGAAAAATTGGTACGCAAAAAATCCATATCCGTCACCAAAGGAGAAGAAAGAGTTAGCGGAAGAAACACATCTTACCGTAACACAGGTATCAAATTGGTTCAAGAACAGAAGACAACGAGATCGAGCCGCCGAGAATAAGGGAAGGTAAGGAGATTGGACTCTAAATAGAAAGAAAAAAAATTATATTCTCCGCGAAAATCTTCGAAAAAAAAAATTTTTTTTGAAAAAACCAAATGTTCTATAAAAACAAAAAAAAAATGCAAAAAACAATGGATTCAGGTATTAAAATTGTATTACTTCACTTATGTGATAGTTTTATTTTACATGATTTCTTATTTTAAATGATAATTATTTGAAATATAATTTAGTAGATTAAACAATTTTCCGGTGAAATGCAGGCATCTTTTTTCAATTCTTTAAATTTCAACTCTTTAATTTAACACTTTTATTTTTTGAACATTTCTCGGATCTCTAAACTATTGTTTTCATTAAAACTTTTTTTCTAATGCAAAACTTCTGCTTTAAAAAAAAAGAGTGTATTGCTGCGATGAAGTGAAAATAAAACTTTACTCCTCTCATTAAACATCTAAGCTAGTTTTTGCTATCACTAACAATAATAGTTTCACTGATAAGGAAGGGAGTAAAGTAGAATCAGATTACTGAAAAGAAATGTGGTCAGTTATAAAATAACAAATGAAAGAGAATAGATAGAATTTTTAAAATTTATTGAGAATTTTAAAATATTTTTTTTTGGAATAAATACCAGTAGCCAAAATTTTATTTTTTTGCCAAAATTTTATTTTTTTACCACATATCAGACTCCAAATTTATTATTTCAATATAATTTGAAAATGATTGCATAATATAATACATTATACTATAATGATCGCAGTAAAATGAGTTAAATTAAATTTGTTTTAAAAATAATTGTTGTTATTTCATTCAATGTATTCTCTTAATTTTTAAATATTTCCGATAATTGAAATTAGAACTTTAACATCGAGTGATAACTTTTATACATTTAAAAGAAAAGCTATATATCTTTTGTTAAACCGATTCTCATTGATATATTTGAATTATTTATTTCTTAAGTGATATTTTTATTATCATTTTTTCGTGCAATTATATTCTGCTGGTATAGTTACCGCTACCATTTTTATGCTTTTATTACTATTTGCTTAATATCATCATTAACAACATTATCATCAATGTTATTAACATACATTCTTGTCATAATCCTTCATTACTCATAGAACAAGCGATCAAGTCATTGCTTGTCAAGTTTGAATGATTAGGACAAATGTGTGTCAGTTGCTGACAAGTTACTCTTACAGATACATTCCTCATTATCCATCTCTTTTGTCTCCTCTAATTATTCACTGAACTCCTGAATACTTATAACAAATAGGTAGCGCAGGCGTTACATTGATAAATGATACTTATTATTCCTTCCTCTCATTAACTGCTACATCAATTTGATGCCCAGAAGATGTATTACAATCAACAACATGACGGATACTTCAATCAGTGTCCTTATCGCATCTTTCAATCTTTCTTACAATAATCAAATTTTTCGTGATTTATTTTATTAAAATTTACAAGAAGAAAAAGAGAAAATCAAGGAACAAACGAGATACGTTTGCCGAATATATAAATTTTATTTGTTAACCATATAAAATGATAGAAAATTTTTTTTTTCTATCAATAATTTTTTTTTTCAAATTTATGAGATATACAAAAAAGTTTTTACAGTGATAATATAGAATAAGCTAAGTAATTGAGTCAATTTCTGTATAAATTAGTAAAAAATAAAAAATTGATAGAATTTATAACAAAACAATCAAATAATTCATAACAACCATGTGTCTCTTTCTCTCTCCCTCTCTTTTTCTTTGAGGAGTGATTACGGTAGATTTGATCAATTCTAATTCATCTAACCTTCTCTAACGATTGTTTATTTTATGTTAGCAATTGTGGACGGGATAGCTATATGTGACCTGTAATTCCGGGACCACTTGACACTTGGCAGGATAGAAGAGCAATTCATAACGAATATTTGCATATGTCTGTTTGAGGGTTACGTGTTTCTGTGTGTGTGTGTGTGTGTGTGTGTGTGTGTGTGTGTGTGTGTGTGTGTGTGTGTGTTGTCATTTACTTCAATCTTCAGGTGTTGTTACTCAGAGTTGATGAGAAAACAATGGACAAAGGAGGAGAGAACATTGGTCAGTTGAAAGATTATTTGCAGAAGTGGACAATGATATTACATTATACTCTTTTTATAGAATAATATGATGTGAATATTTACTAATTTTGATGTAACAATGATGTGAGAAGCAAACTTTGAAAGTTTCTTTTTGTTTTCCAACTTACATTTGACATGCTAAATCTTTCCATCGGAAAAATTAATGGATTAATCAATAGTTAGAAAATTTTTAAATTTAATGAGTGATAAAATAGTAGCCAGATAATCAAAGGTGGTTCTTTGATGAGTTTTGAAATTAATTAATCCATAATGGATATCAAACTACTGCTAATAACGATCTTTGTGAGAAACTGTGAAATGGTTTTAGTACACAGTCATTCAGTATTATACAGGATATCCGACACTTAATTAATAGAATAGTTTGAATTGAATCGTATTGAACTAATATAATATTTGTACTGAAGTTTGATAGTAATTAAACAATTAAATGCCTAATGTTTGATGAAAAGTTTTAATTTTTGAAGTTTTATTTGAGTTTTAAATGATTAGCAGTGCAGAAAAATACCAATTCTATTGTACGATAAGTTAAGAAATGAATAAATGTGATGATTTTCTGCTTGTCACTCATCTCTGGTAGTGATATAAACAAGTTGTTAAAGATATTTGTCCATTATGCACAACAACTGACTTGTCATTAAAATTATATCTTAACATTTAAATAATTAAATTTTCATTATATTTTGACATAACGGTACAAATAGTATGCGTAATCATGTTAACTTATGAATATTTTATATATTTAGTATCATGTTATATTACTAATAATTATATATTGTTAAGTTTTGGATTAATTACTTTATTTATACTAACACTGTTGAAATTATTCAGCAGTGTAACAATTTCACTGATAAAAGAGATAATTGATTGATTTCTCGTTCATTGATTTCTCTTTTTGCAACTTTTACTTATTTTTGCTGAATTGAAATTGAATTTAATTGAAAATACTGTTCAAAAACATATTTATACAATCAGCCAATCTTGTTAATAATCATTTTATTATGCCGCAAACTAAGTTTACATTTAAAAGAGCTAGAAACAACAATAAGTAAGCTTAAAATATTACAAATTTTACTTTTCGCTTTTTATAAGCAATGCAAAAACAATGTAACTTTCTTTTTTGATACACAATTTTGATTAAAACTTGAAAAACACTTCGCAAAATTC
Organism: Acanthocheilonema viteae; assembly: GCA_900537255.1. NCBI lineage: Eukaryota > Metazoa > Nematoda > Chromadorea > Rhabditida > Onchocercidae > Acanthocheilonema > Acanthocheilonema viteae. The sequence continues at coordinate 8,611 of UPTC01000447.1, forward strand.
ATGATTATCAAATTCTAGCGGTGTGTCTGGCGAACGAAAGGAAAATTCAGATATATCCAGCGATGATGGCTTATGCGATGTTAAACATCAACAACAGCAACATCAGCATCAACGACAACGTCAACAATGTTCACAGATGCTTCTGAATCCGTCGATGTCGATGTCATCAGCAGTTCAGGAAACGAACAATCTCGCTACAGCTTACAGTAACCAGCTAGCAGTAGCAGCTACGCCAGGATTCAATTTTGCTTACAATACAAATCAATCTATGCAATATATCCCGAGTGCTGATATGCTTTATATGACGAGTTATCAGTCATTATGATGGTCTTTTTTCATGGAAAATTGCCGGAAAATTCACATCTCTCTTAAAAATTTCAACAGATTGAGATATCCGTCATTCTGAAACATCCTTGGAAGTCTCAAATAATATGGTAGACATTTCGATTTGTTTAATTCAATTATGAAAAATGCTTTGATATGAAAATTGTCAACGATATTTGATTGGAAATTTTCTAAGGAATAACAGTTTGTTTATACTTAACTTTCATTCCTAATTATTAAATATCTAGGTGTTTTGTCTAACCTAAGTTAAATAACACTGTACGATCACAAGATCGAATTTTCTCCTCACCTACAGATCTTCTGATATCGATCGTAATTTTTGAATTTTTTGCAAATGTGTTCAAACTATTTGGCTACATATGTAAAATATGCGCTATTTCTAAGGGTTAATTAATCAAATAGCCCACATTTTTAGTGTGTTTTCATTGTTTTGAAAATTTTTGTTAAAAATTTGAACAAAAAAAAAGATTGAGCAATACCGCTGCATAAAAACTCTTAGCTTACTTAACTGATATCCATTAATTAATTTAAAAAACATTAGAACAATATTTTAAAAATTTCATACATAAAATCAGAAAACCAAGTAAGACAATTAATTGACTTTTAAGTTGTCAAAAAATTGTCCCGAGTTCATAATATAAAAATTCAAATATAAATCATGATAAATTAAATTTAATTTCAATGTCGTTTCAACAAAACTTAATCTCCATAAAAATTTGTTGTAATTATTGACCAATCAATAATCAATACTCTATTAGAGAGAGTAGATTTTTCTTATTAAATTTATTAAATATTTACAACTTTACTCAATATATGACATAACATCAACAAATATTATAAAAATTATTTATCAATCAATCAATTATCGGAACTTTATTAAATAATGCAGCAAATCAACATAAGTTATAAAAAAAGAATAAAATTCATGCAGAATCTAATCGATTCCAACATAAAACAAGCCTAATGACAATTTTTCTAGCATGAAATTTCAAAAACTTCAAAATTTTACTTTAATAATTTTTCATAATTCAATTATGATCGTTGCTTTTTTTTAAAACAGGGAAAAATTCGAATTTGAGCAAAAATCATAAAAATTTCAGTGAAAAATATATTAGAAATATAAGAAGATATATGGAAATTTTAGAAGGCGCTGTGTTGCAGAGATCCTTATAGCATGCACATAACTGTACCTGATCGGAATTCTCGAATAAATACCTGAAGTAATGAAAATATTATCGACGAAACAAACAACTCTTTTAATTAATACTAATTTATCGGAAAAAAATAGATAATTAATGTTCCTGCAAATGAGATTGTTATAATGCAAAAATGATATTCGAGAAAGAATTTATTCATTAATTAAGCTGCCAGTGTTCTTCATCAAAATCCAAAATTCATAAGAGGAAATGAATTATACAGATATTTTAAAATTAGATTATAAATCATTAAAAAAAAAGAAACCTTTCAGTGGATATGAACAAATCACGTAACCTAACGAGAGCGCATGCATTCGTGGCACCAAGTGTGCTCAATGTTTGATTATAATGTATTATATCGGACATACAACCGCGCAAATAACCTTCACGTCGACGTCCTGAAATTGAATTTCATTGTTGAATTAAAAAAATCATCGTTTAACTTTTATTTCATACATTTCATTATAATTTTAATTTAAAATTTTCTTTGTTATAAAATTTATTGACTTATATTTATGTTATTTAACTTGATAAAATCGTTCATTTTTTAAAAAATTGATTTATAAATTTAGTAAAAATATTGTGTATTTTGCTATAATTTCAAATTGACTAGCATGATAGAAGCAACTTATTCTTAGATCTATTGCTAAATTTATCACTGATACAGTATAAATATTTTAAAAAAAATTAAGAAATTATTATAGCATACTGACTGGTAAGTACCATTTGATTTAAAACTTTCAAACCATCCAACCATCATATAAATCCAGTGAAATAAATTAGCGGTTTTTAGTTCAAAACTATTTAATTAACAATTTGTTGTGAAGTATTTATTCGATGACTTTTTTTTCTTTCTGTCAAAATAATATTCTTCGTTTTTTACATTTTAAAAAATCATGAAAATTTGGCCGCATTTCAATGCTTCGATTTTACCAACCAACTGACTATGATTGACTGCTCATTTCAATTTTTTCTTCCCTCATTGGAAAATATTCGGAAAATCTTTCTAACATTGCCTTCCACTTTGCTAATCCTATGGGACTTACATATATGCATTTATGTATATTATACTCAATTTATCATTGAAAAAAATATAAAAACCCTGTTTTTATAACTTTAATTATTGATTCATAAAATCTCGAATTTCATGAACTAATGAGTTAATTAGCTTATTGATTTGCTTTATGCTTAAGACATTTCTATAAATCCGTAATGATTGGCTCATTTTTCAAAATTGTTTGAAGAGTGATTGAATTTGTTTTGTAACTTTTTTTTACCTCCAAGACGATCATTCATTTTCAATATCACACATAAATCGGAACAATTTTTCCAACTCACAAAGCGACTATCGAAACTGAAAATGTTGAAGTTAAAATTTTTAAATCTTACAGAAACAACAAAATTTTATGAATGAAAAAATTTCAACGCAAACTACATAATTGCAATATCCGACGACCATCCTGCCGTTTGCAGCAAAACGAAGTAAATAAATGGGATAGCAGATTTAATTTTGTTCATCAGAAATTGGAATAATTCTCGATACAGTTGCTGGAATCGTTTTTTTTTCTCGACCACTTTGGAATCATTTTTCTTTATTTTTTACCTACAGGATATTATGAGTGAAAAAAACAGTGATCGGGAAAGGAAAACAACAAGGATTGGGAAATGAAACTGGAATTAATTAAACGTTAATTCACAGATTATTTTATCCCCTTTAAACATTCACTGAGAAATAGCAATAAAAGTGTTTTTTGAAGATGAAAATGATGAAGATTTTAGAATAATAAACTAAAGTTAATATTTGAATTCTGAATTCTGCACAACAAATTCTGAACAATATTTGAATTCTGAATTCACTTATTTTTTAATTTATATATAATGTTATCCATGAAATAAATAATCTTTAACAATTTTTATGATAAATTTTTGTGAAAAAAAAAACTAAAATCAGCTAATGGCATTTGTGCTGCTATTCAACACTGACTTGACAGGTTAATGAAAGTTCGAAAATTGTCATTGACAAATCATTTCAAATGATTCATTCATTCAAAAATTGTTAATTGTGCACAACTATTTACGAAGAAATTACGAAAGAAGAAAAAGGAAAGAGAAAAGAAATGAAAGAAAATTTTTTTTTCAAAATCTCAAAGCATAAAATAATTTATCTCTCTATGCAAATATAATTCAAAAAGTTAGTTATAATTGTACTAAATTTTAGCAAGTTTAATATTTTTTACACCCTTTTGGTTGTAATTCCAATTGACTAAAATTGTATGTATGGATAGAAATGGGCCAAATTAGGCTCTTTTGCTATTGGCCTTCTTATTTGTACTACGTCTGCAAAACTATTGCATAATGGAAAAACGAAGCAATTGTAATACAATTGAAAATAACTCGATAATGAAAATATCGATAACATGAATGGAGGAGGCAGTCGGGAGTAGTCCAGAATGAAGCTGTGAGTTGTTTGAGGATACAGACAGATCTTAAATTAGATCGGATTGAAATTGAATCAAATGTTGTTGATGGAAAATAGGCCAAGAATTCACACTAGGAATATCATAGATGTTTTCTCATCATATTTTTAAAAAATTCAAATATTACATGATTCTTATAAAATCGCAAAATGTTAAATGTTGCAAAGAATATAATTTATCATTAAAAATCAATTATCAGTAAAAAATGATAAATCAAAATGGATTAAATACGGTAGGATTTATTCCATCAAATTTCAAATATAATTGAGAAAAAGTTATCATTTCCAATTTAAACATTTTAATTGAATAATATATTACGGCCAAAATGTCAGATTCCTTCATAAATTCGTTTTTTAAAACGACAAGTTCGACCGTTCAAAAATATAGCATATTTTGTATTTTATCAAAATGATAAAAGTGAGACATGACTGGAATGTTTGCTGCATTGTTTAAATTCAATTTGATCTTTGTACTTTTTATATGCTAATTCCGCTGAAAATTTTCGGCGCTTTCATATGAAAGGAAAAACAATTCGTCATTAAGTATGGAAGCATTAACAGATTTATAATATGTTTAAAACATTTTTCACGAAAATTACAATATTTTCTACAGATTTGAAATTTAAAAAATTTTATGAAAATTTTTTGCAAACATTCATCTTAGCTGTCCTTTTCTGTTAACTATTCATCTTCTAAATCATCATTTTGCTTGTTTAAATGTTGTGGTAAAAAAATGCAAATTTGGTTCATATTTCAAAAATATATCTTTAAAATTGAGCAAAAATTACCCTTGTAGTTTTTTCAACTCTTTTTCGTTTTTTTTTGCTAGCAAAATGCATGCAATTTGCAAGCGGCCTCTTCCATCTTACAGTTTCCACTCTAGGACGATTAAAAAACGAAAAAATAAAAACTGAAAAGTTTTTGGAAAAGTTTTTGATTAGCTCTTTTTTTTCCTTTTTTGCATTACAATTCAAGCTTATATAAGCGAGATAAAAAGAGAATTTGATTTTCTTCATTTCAATGTAAAAAGAAAAAGTTCGAGCAAAAAAAGAAGAAAAATTAAGTTGCGAATCAAAATTCAATTTAATTCTTCTAGATGGCTTAAAGTGTTTGAAAAGAAAAGGTATCTATTAATGTTCGAAATTTAATACTGAAATAAATTTCGTTTTTTGACAATGCAACATTTACTTGAATGATTGATTAAAACATTTAAAGTCAAATGTATTATCGCTCAATTTTATGTTTATTCATTCATTCATTCAAATGAAGTGAAGCAATAGAACACACACACACACACACACACACACACACACACAC
>UPTC01000447.1:16735-38052 GCA_900537255.1 Acanthocheilonema viteae
AGAGAGAGAGAGAGAGAGAGAGAGAGAGAAAGAAAAGTGAAATAACAGAGTCATTCTTTTATCCCCTCAGAAATTTTAAAGTTTTCAAGAAGTGAGATTTTTGTGATTAGTTAAAAATAATACGGAAATTGAAATAAAAAAAAGGTTGAAAATGCCGTAAGCAAAATAATATTAATAAAAGGATATTAAACTCACTAAATAGCAATCAAACAGCTTTATTTGCTTGCTATATTGCAAGATATTACTATCAGAATAACTTTAAATCTGTTAAAGATTGAACAAATGAATGTTTAGAAAAAAATAGATATAACATTAAATAATTTTATAGTTGTCAAATAATTTTGAAAAATCCAAAGTTTTTTCCAACTGTTAAATTAACATTGTAAATTGACGTTCATTTGATTCATTTCATATAAACTTTTCTGTTTACAGTACATTTGAGAAGAAAGGTCTAAAAAAAGCTAATTATTTGAATTTTCATAACAAAAAGTATGGGAAGGAAAGGTACACACCTGGACTGGTCACACTTCGGTGTGAAAGACATTGGTCGTCGATACAGGTGTGATATGTACATGTATTGATGTTCCAGGTACGGACTCATGCAGCTGTAGCATATGACTCGTGAAGCTGAAATATAATCCGCATGAAAAATGTTTGGTAGTTTGTTGCATTAAAAATTTTAACTCAAAATTAATCACTGATTTTTTGAAAACAAATAATTTTTGCAAATTAATCAAATGCATAAATATTCAAATTTTCAATTTCTATTTGTAGTTTTGAGAGATTGACCTTCTTTAAAATAATAATTTATTAAATTAGCAATTGCTGTTATTGTTTGTTTTCATGCAAGCAAATAATATAAACATCTTTTTACTAATTGAACTTGCAATTAAATTATTTTCCAAATTTGAAATATTTCCAAAAGTGATTGTAATTCAGTTTTTTTTTTGCAAATAAATCAAATACAAAAATATTCAAATTTTCAATTTCTATTTGCAGTTTTGAAGGGTTAATCTTCTTTAAAGTAACAATTTATTAAATTTTATGAAATTTCTTAGTAAAACGTTAACACCAACGTCGATTCATCCGTTTCTCTTGATGAAATTGTATGCTATATAAAGTAAAAATGCATAGCAGGAAGAGTTAGTTATAATTATATTGATAATGCAAATGCTAAACTTGCTAATAATAATCGGAATTCACAATGAATTGTATGTGAATTATAGTGACAGGGAAAAGTCTCAAAAAGTTTGATGTTAATTTGAATGATTGATTGGAGAGATAATTTGCGGTTAAATTGAATTTACGATATACGCTCCTTAAGGATTATAATTCAAGAAAAGCGAAAAAATAACAATTTGCGTTTCTTTTTTTGGATAGCGCAAAAGTTGCAGTAATAGCTGAGATGAAATCTCTTCATTTGTCATTTGTCATTTTTCAGCATTTATTATTCATGTTGCTCTTTTTATTTGATAATTAATCTTTCACAGAGTGAGATTAAATTTTTTTTTAAAAAAAGAAATATATTCCATTATTGAAAAAAATTTTTTTACAGCAATATCTTGCATATGATTTATTTATAGTAATGTTGCTTGTATTGTTGATTCAGTAATTAACATAATTTAATATGTGACATAATGAATTAACTGATGTGATAACACTTCAGTTTTCACACACTACAATAGAGGAACTTAAAATATCTTAAATAATTTACTTCATAAAGCACTAAATGGCATACTTATTGGATGAAATTTTTTAAATTGCTAGTTATGTTACTATTATTTTCAAAGTGCATATTGTTTACATATATTCCGTTTATTCATCAAAAATACATCAAAAGTTTTGAAATAAATGTGATATGTCGGTGATACATATTCTATATAAATGAGAGATTAATTCTGAAATATTCCGGAGGATGCGAGAATATTCTCGCATCATTCTCTAAATTAGCAAAGAAGTAAAAAATGTAAATTGAAGTAACAAAATGACAAGATGTATAATTCTTCCCTTATCTTTCTAAATAGTGAATAAAACCAGTAATTTGGTATTTCATTACCTTTTATTTCATTCAAATAATTGTGATTTCTCGATAACAACATTGTTTAAATTCGACATCTTTTTTGAAACCTTTTTTGATACATTTGATATCATTGCTACGAAAATTTACCTCGTTTATAAATTAAGAATCAAATTACTCGATCGATACTCACAAACATACTTGCTGAATTTAAGGATAATTTCCAAATAATTATTGCAATTTTAATCATTCTCGTCCTCTTTTTTAGCATTTATTGCTCATTTTTTACATTTTCTGGTCTTTTAGCGGCTATGTTTTTTGAGCAAAAAAGTCATCTATGATTATCAATCATACATTTAGGAGATATTAGCGAAATAACGCTATAAATATTAAAAATATTCTTGAGGAAGGATAAAAAGACGAATGAGAGAGGAATGAACGAGAAGAAGACAATCTCAGAATTGTGGTGAAAAAAATTTTGTTTAAAAATTTATTTTCCAAAAATTCGATTAAAATTTTTTCTAATATTTATTATTATTAACATTGTAATTAGTTCCTTATTATAAAAGGGAGATAGCTTTACTGTTGATAACAATGATTAATATTAGTAATTATCATGAATTAGAATGATTCCACGGCGTTCCCATATTTTATAACNCACAAATATTTGATAATCGATAAAATAATAATTGTAATAAAAATGATGGTAACGATGAGTTGATATGTCTTTTCATCTGTCATGAATTAATGAATTATGCATGAGCGAAAACGTCACTTTAAGGATCCATCGCAACAAATATGTGAAAGTGACAGTTATTGATTTTTACATTAACTTCAAATTGATTTGCAAATGAAAAGAAGAAAGAAAATATAAAATCGGAAATTGAATTATTAATTTGAAAATCTGCAAAACTTTCTAATATATTTTCAACACCACAGTATTGATGTAATTATGTTATTCTGTTGGTTCAGCGAAATAAAAGCCACATATGAGAAATTCACTTTAATGTATGAAATGAAGGTTTAAATTTATTGAAAAAGAAAATTACTTCCTGGGAGTAAAATTTTAGTTAAAATTTAAGCTTCTTTACAAATAAATTTTTTTCCTGTTTGACTTAAAATTTTCAAAAAGATGTGTCAGAATGTAATAAAAATGAACTTTTAATTATAGTTCTGATTTGATGAAACAAATCACTGATTTGTTTTTTGTTCAGTTTTTTGATTTATTTGCTCAATTTTAATACTGAATATTTTTTTCACTGCAACATTAGATAGTATTATAAAGTTTAAACAAACATCAAATTTCTTTAAGGAAATGAAAATTACATTCTTTCCAAGGTAATAATAGCAGATGATATGCTTTCTCGGAAATTCATTTCGAAATCAGTTAATTTGGATTGATAGTACCGACAAAAGAAATTGTGATATAAAGGAAGAAGAATTTATGATAAATTTGTTTTGCTTTTTTTTCGTTTAGAATGGATAAATGATAGATTTATTAAAAAATTGATTGCCAAACGATATGTTAATCCGTTAGGCTTGGTAGTTTTAAACTTGGAAATGCCTAAAATATAATCTGCAATCTGATTTTTATGCACTAAGATAAAACTTTTCGAGAATTGAAAAAAATTAGTTTAATTTATCTATTTGAAATATTACATGTGTGATTTAATCCGTTAAAAACTTTTGATGAAATATTGTACTAAACGATAGCAACATTGATTTTTTTAGAAAAAGAAACTATGAGTTACTTAACTCTTAAATAAGTTAATGTAAAAAGGGAAAAAATATTTGGAACAAACATACAGGAATGTCGTATACTGTACAAATCAGAAACATTGGCAAGCATAAGGCTAACTAATTGTAATACATCAGTTGTCATTGTTGAAGTTAACCGGAATAAACGAATTGATAATTTAGAAGGAATGAAAGCGAAGAAGATTTGTGATACAAATGATAGCTATTTTGGCGATATTGATGAGGTAATATAAGGATGATAGCTTGGAAAGGACTGAATTTGAAAAATCAGACAAAAGAAATTGGCATATGAAATTGGGATGGAAAAGACATTTGGCTGTACTTCTGAGTACGACTAAGTGGATTATCCCTTAGAGATTTCAATGAATTAACACAAGAAAATACGAGAAGATTTCGATGAAAATAGGAAGAGGAAGTTGACGGATTCGATGGATTTCAATGAAAATGAGAGGACTGAAATGAAAATTGGGTTTCATTGAAAGTGGTCCTTCAATGAAGAACTATCAAATGAATCTTCATTGAATTTTCCACGCTTCCTCAAAAGATGGAACAGGAAAAACGAGGATATCGTTAGCTACTTTTAGAATTATAATTCATGCTAACATCTATGACTTTCTTTTATTTTTTCTCTTTTTTTCAAATGTTAAATTAATCAAAGAAAGGATAAAATAAATTTATATTTTTTGCCTGTTAGAAATGCTCAATTTTTTATCAGTGATCAGTGCGCAAAACGTCAATTGATCCGATTTTTTATTTGTAATTGCTCTTTTATTTAATCTTTTGAATTTAATTAAAGATTTCTATTCCCTGTATTCAAATTAGTGAAAAGACTTGATCATTATCAACTGTACACTCATCATTTCATTTTTTCATTAAATGATAACTACGATATCACCTCAATAGATTCCGATAAAATTATTTTTTGCAAACAACGTTATTATTTGATCTTTTCCAAATTGATTACTCAAAGGTTATTATTTGGTTATTTCAAAATTAATTTTTACATTAGAAAGAAAAAGTACGACATTTCTCAGTGTATCGAGACAGAATAACCTCTGACCGGTGAAATAAGCAGTTTTTCCATAACGTCATTGAGGATCAATCATTACAACGACGAAATGAAATGAAATGAAATGAAATGCTTTTGATATGGAAATGACAGAAGAAGTGCCGATTAGCATATAATAATCTGTTGTTTGTGCTTGAGAAATTTATAATATCAGTAATGTTGATTATATTTTTTATGAAATATAAGGAACTAATCGATAAAATTCCTTTTTGGCTAACATTTAAATAAGAAGACGTTGTTACATTCCACAACTGAGATTAACATTTCATTCAATCTAAGGTAAAAAACTCCAACTAATGTGTTACTCTGTTCCATTCAATCCATTCTTTATTTCACTTTTTTCTCCCTCATGTAAATCTTTATGTTGAATAGTGCAAAGGTAAAAAAAAAAAAAATTATGGTCAAAAATATTAGATGGAAATCTTTTATGATTGGGACAAGTACTATACTTAAATTTGTTATGAAATGAAAATATGAAGATTTCAGTTTAAATTAACTAACAAGGTTAACTTATCAGGATGTGCAATAACGTTGCTATAAGTCAGATTAAATAAATGAATAAAAAAGATAATTTAGCTATAAAAGATAACTGCTTTTATAAATGTCTTTTAAAAATTGATAAAAAAAAGCACATTTATTGAACCAAAATAGCAGCTATTAGAATGAATTTATTGAGTATCAATAACTGATATTAAATTAGCTGATATATTTCCTCTATCATTTCCAATAAACTACGAAATTTAAAATTTTCTTTCCAACCAATTAACTTTAGCAAACTTTTGGATATACTTTCACTTATTTCAAACACATTTATTTTTCTTGAATTCTATGATCATTATTAATGTATTAATAATCCTGTTAATGTATCCCTGATATTAAAAAAGAGAATACTTGCAAAAAAAAAAAATTTTATGTCAGAAGAATCTTAAATTTATTAATAATTCAAAATTAAAAAAAACCGACCGCTATCACCAAAGTTTGCGGGATCGTGTACATTAGCCAAAATAAATGAAAATAACTTTGTAAGCTGTGTTGTCATGTCCAATCTTGCATGAATTTTGATATTAACAGTAATGATAGTATCACGAGCAGTTGTAATAGCATTTCGATGATACCGTCATTGGGAAATATTACGATCACGTCCGTTCAATAAACCATACTATCCCAACCTTGTTCACCTTTATTACAATGGAAGTAATGAAAGGAAGGGTGGTTGTTGATAATTGAAATTCTGATTGTCCAATAATAAAGAATAATTAGGTCTGAACAAATAATGTTAATCAAATTAACGAACTATGAGTAATTGACCAGATTCATCAGTAAATTAATACAGATAAGTAACAATATTATGAAGAGGTTTTCCTGAGATCATCAAATAAACTTATTAATCAAATCTTATAAACAAGTCAACTTTTCGGAATTCATCGAGATTGTTCTTGAATTCAAAGATGTGGTCTCGAACTCGAGATGCCAGCAAGGCGAAGAATCAATCTTCTGCAGCAATGTTTGAAAAGTGTGATGAGGGATGTGCAACTGGATTAGGCTTCTTAGGCCTAGCTTAGGCTTAGGCTTGATAGAGCAAGCAAACGGAATCAGAATACAAATAATCTATGTTCTGTTCCACTGAACCTAATCCAAATATGCACTAACGCCTCCCACTTTTCGGCCTTTTCTATTTCCATCTTTATTCCTGACTGGATTAGACATGAAAGTTAGATGACTGATCGTCCACAAAATATGACAACAATTATAACTGTTGTCAGCAATATTTGTTGCTGAGATGTATGATAAAATGATAAGGAACTGATATCATATCACACCTATACATATCATTTAGACACACTTTCTATTCTACTACTTCATCGTACATACATCAATGTGATGGCATATGATTAATAATGGGCAAATGATATGACTGATAACAAGCATAGCATTAAAATAGTACACGTGAAATTAATTATTTAAAACTTATTTTAATCCATCTACTAGCTAAGCTATTAGTAATATAAATGATCATGGAAGCAAAAAGAGACAAATAACTTTTTCATTTCTCATCAGTAATAATTTAAATTTTTAAAAGTTCAAGTTTTTAATTTTATATTTAAAAAGTTTTTACAATAAAAATAGCTTTTTTAAAATTGAAAAGTTTTCCATAAAATAAAGGGCGATTGGATTTTTGCTCAATTTAGATGATGATTCACTTTTAATTAAAAAAAATAATTGTCGCTTCATGTCCGATTAAATTAAATTTATTCCGACATCGTCACTTAAATTTTTTTAACAATTGATGAATCTTAAATCTGGCATAACAGAATAAGCATTTATTGTTATTCGCAGTAAAAAAATCATCACAGACAGAAAAGATCTAATCCGCCAAAGTAGTTTTACCCGTGTAATACATTTTAATAATATAATAAATGCTTAGTTTTTGAGAAATTAGTTTACAAATTTTTTTGAAAAATAATTTAGTCATTTTAATTTAGTTATTTGAGCTAATTTATTCATGAAAAAAACGACAATAAAATGAGATATTTGATTTATTTTGGTCTCTAAATTATGTTTTGGTTTGGCTCCATTTTCAACATTTTTTATTTTAGATTAGTTTTCTCTCACAAACTGCTTGTTTTACAATATTGTTTGTTTTAGAAATACTTTATGTATAGGTAATTTATTCCAATTATTCATCTAAAGTTTATTAAAGTTGATATTAATGATGCTTTCAGGCTTAAATTGTTAATCAGCTCATTCATGCCAAAAAAAGGTATTATAATTAAATAAAATGACACTTTATCAGAGCGACTTTACTTTAAATTACCGTTAAATTTTAATGAGCAATTTTACATTAACTTTAAAGTTTAATTTCTTTTTTTTGCTCAAATAAATAAACGATTAAAGCTTCTTTTTAATGAAATTATAAATACATTTAATACTACAAATTTAAAATACCGAAAAATAATTGTCGATATTGTGGATGCTCATCTCGCCATGTTCGCCAATATCGCTTGGTTGATCCGTAATTTTGTTGCAAGAAGCTAACAAACAGCAATACCAATCTCATATTTCCCAGCACTTCTCTGTAATTATGACGAACCAGTTGTAGTATTGTTGAAAGCTTTCCATACTGATATTCTTGATCGAGACCTCTGATAGTTTGATTTGAGGGCAGGAAATGTGATGATACGATGAGATGGACCGGAAATTAAAATGTTGGAGTCTGAGACTAGCAGTTAATTAAAATTTAAATGCAAAAGCGTTTAACAGCTAAAATAAAACCCTTTGAGAAGGGATTTATTTATTTTATTAAAAATTAGCTGAGAAAATTCTACCATTCTTCCCAATTAAAACACATGATACCATGAAGTTAACATTTACTATTTGAAGATTCAACTAGTAGTAATAGCCATTAAGTGAATTGGATCGTTACTTCTGATTTTAGAAAGTTAAAAGTTTCATGATAGAAGTTTGAAAATACTTGAAGATTCAATTAACTTGGTAATAAAGTTTGCTCCAAGTAGACTATTTCCTCTATAAAAAAATTTACCATTCTTTTAAAAAATAAATACAAGTAAAATTTTTTACAAAATTTTCAAGATTTGAATTAATTTTTGTATATTTGAATTATAGATCTTACTTCAAATATCATCCAAAAAAATTTTGTGTGATCTCTTATCTTTTTAAACAAAACTGAGAATAACACATGATATTTCTAATATTTTTGAACAATTTTTTTTTGTCTAAACAAATTAATAGCGAATTGAAAAATGAAACCAAAAAAATTTGAAACTGCAAATTAAATTAAATTTTTTCATTTACATTAAAATTTTTTGATCACACCAAAATTTCTTCACAATTTCATCATTAGCTACCGTAGTTTAATTAGCATTGCTTTATATCCCAAATGTTTTATACATAGGAAAAGTATCCATTGATCGGTAAGAAAATATGAAATAATGTAAACGATGTCAAAACAATTTCTAAAAGCATAGCAACGATTTTAACAACCTCATTCAATTTTAAGTTCCCTTCAAAATCCATATAATTGAAATTTCAAAGTAACCGCAAAATTTTATCTTTTTTTCGAAAAAAAAGATATGATGTATTAGTGACAGAAAAATAAATTCACCATCATTTCGTAAATGTATTTTGGTGAAGAAAAAGTGAAATCTATGATATGAAGACAAATTTTGAATTTTCGGCTCTTTTGTCTTTTCTCCTCTCTCTCTCTTTCTCTCTCCCTGTTTCTCTCTGCCTCTTTCTCAAAAAAAATGGATGATTTTCTGTTCACGCAATCTCATGCATTCAATCGAAAAAAAAAGTCATAAATGTATTTTAATTCATATAATTCTAAAATCATTTTTGATCATAATATTAATTAATTTACGGAAGATATATGCATTGTGTTAGGAATGAGAGAGAAAAAGAATGGAGGAATTAATTAAAATTTGCTCCACCAATCGATCAATTGATAACAATTTTTTACTTGTAAACAAATTTATTTACTTATTTAATTGTTTGACTATGCCATTTTAGGCATAAATTCAATGATTCAATCCATTGCATGAAATCTGACATATTAGGTTAACAATATATATTGAAAATATGAATACTTTAATTTCTCAAAGTTTAATTACCATTATCTTTCCTCTCAAAAAAAAAAAACAAAAAATAAAAATAAAAGGTTTTTACAATTATGGCAAACATTTAAAATAGTTTCTTCTCTTTTGCATTCCATATTATTCTTTTTTTCAAATGAAGTTTTGATGAAATCAAATAAAACTAAGTAAATTTTAAACCAACAAATGTCATTTTTTTACATTTGACGAAACATGCATACAATAAGAAAGCCAAACTGGTTGGCAGAAAGAAAGTAATCGTAAGGAATGAACTGAGGAACTTATTCATCAGGAAACAATCGTAATCGTTCTAACTCCGTCATGTCAATGTCTCATTTGTTTTGGTCATGAGTTAGAGGTAAAATAAATGGAATAGAAAAGGGAATACATCAACTTAGTAAATGCTTTGATCAAATTAACCAATGGAAAAGAGAATATTAGAGCTATGCGTTAAATATGCAAATAAATTTACGCAAATTACTCTCGAGAATAGATATCTTTCTGCGCGATTGTCACAATTATCAGATAAATGCAAAAGCATTAATGGCACTGTTTCTAGCCACTGATAATAAAAATAGATTAAAATTAATTAATCAATGGGAGGAAAAAAGAATAAGCACTCAGTGCAATTTTAATTTTAAAAATCTTCGTGTTCATTGAATAATTAAATAGTTGCATAGAATCCATAGCTTTTTTCCTTTTCCATTTAAAAATAAATTTTGCAAGAAATTTTTCTTTCAAATAATTAACAGCTAATATTTGCTTAAAAAAATAATTGACAATCTGCATGGTTGTGATATGAACGCAAATTAAAAAAGTATTATTAGGTGAATAAGTCATTTATTTATTTTTTAATAGTCTATATCCATTTGAAATTATCAATCATATGTAATTGAATAAAAAAAAAAAAAACATTTGTGTATTCAAAATATTTGGAACGTGCAGATTAGAAAGCTTGAAGATTGCAAAATAATTACACTTTTCATCTTCTGTGATAGTCTTAGCGTCACTTTTTTTAACATTTACATCACTCCGAAATGTACCGAGGATTTGCAAAATCAATTTTCAACCATTCCTCACTATTTTCTTTCTTTTTCTTCATTGTTTCATTTGCTGTTCGATTTGAAAAGTTACTCTGATTCGTTTCAAAAAAAAAAATGGAATAAAACGTCAGTTTAAGAAGCAAAATTTCAATTAAAATGATGAAATAAAAAGGAATGAGGAAAAGAAAGTGATTCATCTGTGAATTTAGTACTTAACTTTAATATATTTATTGGTCATTGGATTAGAGCAATTTAAAGCAGTGCTCACAAGCATGACATGTATAACTTATCCATATACATAACACGAACATACACACACATACGCACGCACGCACGCACGCTCATCTGAAATACACGCAGACACGTAAATTTAATAAATTATTTCTACAAAGAAATGGAGCAAGCTTATAATTAGGAAAAGGAAAATGCTCAAAAATTAATTAAGAAATCTCTTCTGTCTTTCACTTAATATTAATAACAAATGAGGATTTAAACAATTTATCTTTTTTATTTCAAGTTTTAATTTCATTAACTCATTTTTGAATTTATTACAAGTCAAGTCTAATTAATGAATTAAAATTACGGGATAGTAGAAAGAGTAAATTAGAATCGTACTGTGTTATTTACCTGCCTATCGAAAATTTCAATATTCGTAATTATATTTAAGTATTGTAGTATGATGACTGCTACAATCATGATTGCTACGATAGCTTTTAGTTTAGTCAGCCAATCGTAAAATCACCTATCTAATAGTTAAATTTGAAGTATTGTAGTATGATGATTGCTACAATCACGATTATTACAATAGTTTTAGTTTGATCAGTCAATCGTAAAATTACATCTCACCGATCTATTAGTAGTTTAATTTTTTTAACTGGTCTTCTTTTTTTCTTATCTGAATATTGATATTATTTATAATAAAATTCCTCTGTTACATATCAGCTTGACAATTTCATGAAATCTAATGTTTACTCATTTTTTATTCAGAATAAACGGATTATTAGAACGCATGCAAATCTGTCATTTGCATCGACAATGCAAGTCTAGCTATTTATCGAACAAAATACACATACAATAAGAAAAAACAAATGATATATGCTACATAAGTGATAATGTAAGAAGGAATGCTATACTAATAAGACATATAAGATAATTTTCAGTCAGATGAGCTAATGATTATTCCATTTCAATAAGCAATTTTTGCTCCTATACGATTAACACTCAGACATTTAATTAATAACCAGTCACTTCATTTGAATAATTTGACTTTTGCTAAAATCACATAAACACTACAGCAATCCCATCCATCCAGCAGGTAATATCAATATCAGTCGGTGCCTATGGCAACATCGCTCCCAACTGATCATCACCGCCATTACAACTTCCACCACTATTTACTACTTACTTATACTAAATTATCCATTTTATCACTAACTTAATTACCAATTACTAACTTATTACCACTTTCACTAGCTTACTTCATTCAATAAACCAAATATTACTACAGTTAATTATATTTAGAAAAAAGAAGAAAATTAGAAAGGAAAGAATAAAAAATTTAATATAATATGTGGATAATTTAATTGTTATAAAAATTTATTATTGCTCAATGATGTTGGAAGTTTTACAGATTAAAGAAAAAGAAAAAATGAAATTCTTTATTTGATATCATTCAACAGTGCTAATTTTCAAAAATTGTGAAAAAAAGATCCGACAAAAGAATTTGTGCTTTTCCAAAAAATAATACAATACGACAAAGTTGAACACTTTCCTCATCATATTTTGGAATAAAATATGAAATGAAGAATGGTTGATTGGTTTAATATCGTTTCTCTCTCTCTCTCTGCATCCTTTCCTTTTACCTTTTTTCTCTCTACCTTTCTCAGGCCAAACCAAGGGCCAAGGTCTAACTCTTCCTTCTCAGCCAAGCTTTATGGGAAATGGCTTCTTCATTCCGTTCTGGAGCAGTGTAATTCTATTTAGGCATTTCAACATTCAACAACCTTTTTCTCTCTCCTTTTCTGTCGCTACCATCCACTTCATTTCAACCAATTACTAATAGAAAGAATAGCAATAAAAAAAAAATTCATTTCAATTTTTCCATCTCATTTCTTTCGCTCTTTCCTCTTCGTTACAAATTCAAATATTTTGCAGTTTTCGGCTCGGTTGTTTATGGTCCTCTTCCCATGCAAACAATTACCACCACCTCATCATTGAACGGTGACACACGTCGAGCCTGAATTCACTTTTGAAATAGCGACAAAACCAATCTGCGATTCTCGTTGCTAATTCTAACTTTCGTAATAGAAGATTTATTTCAGAAAATAAATTTCCTTTTCTCACCACTTAATTGTTTATAACTCATCTCATAGAGAGCAGCCCAAAATCTGTGTTTTGTTAGGAAAAAATGATTCAATTCGAATTCATTTTATTGATTTCCATCAAGTTTTTAATTAGTTTTTACTTGCCAGAAGCATATTGTCCGTTCAACAAAAATAGACGAATCTGTTTTTTGAAAAATGCACATAACTTTCTTGTTCAATTAATCACAATTGTCGGAGGAAATATCATCTTATTCTCATATAAAATCAATGCTAAAAATTCGCATTTTATATTTAAAAACTCAAAAAAAAATCAAAAAACATCAAAATGATCAAACTCTCAGATTTAAAATGCTTTTTTTCTTTCCGTATATTTTCTTTCTCTCTTCTTTTCTTCCTTTCTTCCTCCCTTTCTTTCTTAGTTCATTTCTTCCATTTGGCATATATGCATCAGTGATAATTAATAGTAGAAAATTATATCGATCAAATTGATCAAAAAAATTCATAAAAATTTTCAATAAAAATGCTTTGTTTGTTTGCTGAAGGATTTCGTGAAATGTTCATTTCATAAAATGATGAAATATGTTTAAAATTGTTGGAATGAAAAGATGAAATTTAGGAAGTAGAAAAAAAAATCCTATCCAATTGTTAAAAATGTTGAAAAGAGTCAAAGATTATACATACAAATTTATGATGATAAGGATAACAATAACACAAATTTTCTATTCAACAATAGTTGACGGTTTTGCTTTAAAGAGATAAAGTTAAGTTGTCCCGACGGAAGTATGTAAAAGCTAAGGATGTGCGGATCTAATCATGGAAAAAATTAATGAAATGTACGGAAGCAAAAGATAGCGCATTTGTAGAAAGGAAGAGGTAGCCTTTGGTGATGAAAATGATTTAAGGAAGGGAGAAAGGGAGATGGTGAGGGATGATGAACTCCCCTCCCTCTTTTCTCCATTAGATGGATGAAATCAAATTTAATTTAGTTTAGATTTAAAGCTGTTACTTCTATGTCTTGGCTTTCAAAGGAATAGCTTAAATGAGCCAAAACAAGAAGTTAATTGGACAGAAAAATTGCTGCAGGCAACGTTTGCTTTTATTCTATCAGTAAGGCAGAATATTTCGCAGAAATATTGTTGAATTCAAGAAATATATATATATATATATTGGCTTACAATCTGATATGCCTTATCTTCCCATTAGCTTTCGTTCCATGCAAAGGACTATATCTTTTTAATCCACAGTTAAGCAGAATTATAAATAATATTGAAGCAATATTCACGTAAAAATCAAAATCACATCTATAATTATAATTAACTATAATTATAGCTATAAACTCATGCACGTACGACGTACGTGACGAAGTGACATCCGTTTTTGTCGGCATCTAATTGATCCAAGTAAAATAGTTTTGCATCATTGTTAACATGAAACTTATCCAATCAAACTTTCGGAATATTGAAAACTTCCACGGTTAATTCCAGAATGAATACTACAATATCATTAATTATCATCTCTAATTTAAGAATTATCAAAGAAGTTCTGAATAGCTAACTATATGACCCATCTTTTAACGTTACAGCAAAAATTTTCAAAGCTAATAAAATCTTACATTATTGAAAATTTTATTGTAGAAAAACAGATCAGACAAAATCAAAGAGTACTTTCGTATATACAAACAATTAGAATAATTTTTTTCTCTTAAACTTTCAAAGTTTATTTTGTACTTCTCAAATCGTAGAAATTAAATGAATAAAATTTGAAAAAAGTTTTCAGA
Organism: Acanthocheilonema viteae; assembly: GCA_900537255.1. Classification (NCBI taxonomy): domain Eukaryota; kingdom Metazoa; phylum Nematoda; class Chromadorea; order Rhabditida; family Onchocercidae; genus Acanthocheilonema; species Acanthocheilonema viteae. The sequence continues at coordinate 31,337 of UPTC01000447.1, forward strand.
TCTTCCAACTGTAAACAACCAAATTAAAATTTAAAATGGGCTAAATTTCTAATTAATAACCAAAAATGAACAAATTATTGAAAGGCAAGAAAATGAAACTGAAATTTAAATTTAAAAAACAGTACATAGTGTACAGGAAGTATGTTTATTAAGAAAGCCATCAGGCAGTTAAGAGTTAAGGTACATTGGAAGTTAAATGGTAAAAAAATACAAAAGCATAAAATAAATACAAAGAATGAAATAAAGTAAATATTCACTGAGATAAAAAAATAGTAGAACATATTAAAAATTGAAACAAGAAGACAAGAAAACTTAAAAACATCCAAAATATAATTTCGATTCAACAAAACCGGATTTCAACATTTTAAATATATCAACGACAATATTTTTTAATTAACTGCTTACGAAGAATTCTGATCCATCAATAAACTTTATCAAAACAAAGAAAAAAACTAAAGCAATACGAAAAATATTGAATGAAATACATATAAACATAAAAAAGATAGGAAAAAAGACTTATCTATGAAAGTATTAATCAGATTTATTGAATGTTTGCAGAAATCAACATGTTTGATTTGCATTTGAAATTAGCAAAAAGAAGACAGTTGTTAGCATAGAAACAAAAAATGTATATGACTTAAGCACTAACTGAATACACTAAGTACAAATTTAGGTAAATAATCTTAGAAGATTCGCATGTAATCGATGAATTGCTGGAAGATTATTATTTGAATAATTTACAAATACTTTCGAAAAATCTCTTTCACAAAAAGGAAATTTCTAGTTTAATGCATGTAAATTTATCAAAACATATCCAAAGAAATATCTTTTTTTTAATGCAACAACATAACATACTATGAAACTGAAATTGGTATTGATTGCTCAACAATTGTCCCTTCAATATTTTCCCCAGCAATTTTTTCATTCATTGAATTACTCCTTCGCCATTCTTTGTCATTCGTATTATCTTTTTTTGAATCATGAATTTTAGGTAATTGCGGTAAATCAAACATTTTGAAATCAGTATTTCGTTTTGATAAGCTTGGATAGAGTGATAAGTAATTTCGTGGTACCAAGCCTCGTTTAGATGTCTCATTTCTGATAGCACAATGTGCCGTTGTAATCTCACAAAGCCACCATGTCCTACCATCGACACCTTTTTCCAATACCCGCAAACATGCACCAACCGGAAAGCTTAATTCATCTTCTTGTTCTTTATCATAATCATATGCTGCATACATCTGAAAAAAATTTATTTTGTAGCTAGCAAATTTAACAAATTAGTTAAAAGTTCGGAAATTATTGAAAAACAAACGAAAGAAAAAAATTAAAGTTTAATCAATAGTTTGTATTTTTCTTCATAAAAATTGATTTAAAACAGCATAAAATACACTATAATAAGATGGTGAAAGTTAGTAATGAAAAAAAAAAAATTTACTAATCCATCATTCACAACTCCAGCTTCCTGGTCAGCAGCTTTGAGATAGAGCTGACAACCTTCATAACCATCTTCATCTTCCTCACATTTTTCAACTGGTGTTTCCAGGTCTGATAATGTTTGTGCAAAAATGCACGCACCATTTTCCACCAGTAACTTTACCATTGGCAAATTGTTGCATGACGCAGCACAATGTAATGGTGTCCAGCCATCTGAATCCTGAACAAACAAAGCATATGAATTTAAATTCTGATAATAAAAATATAGAATCAAGAGAAAAAATGTTATGGCATAACAAACAAATTGTAGTAAACTTACAACAAAGTTTTACACATTACAATTTTTGAAAATTTTCTAACTTCATAGAAATTTTCAAATTTCTTATTAAATGAATTCAAATAAATAGCAAAATCGACAAAAATTAATTAACATACTTGCGCATTTACATCAGCAAACGAATCCACCAAATAACGCACAATCTCATAATGACCAGCACAAATTGCATTATGCAGCGCTGTAATCCCTTCATCATTACAAGCTGATATATTTGGCAACTGCAAGAAAAATATAAGTATTATAGATAAATTATTTAATTGCATAAAATTGATCCATAGTTCCATTCTACAACTACTGCGCAGTTTTCAAGACAAAAAACTCGGAAGTCATTTTCAAAATTAAGACCATTTTTTTTGCAAGATGAAATCTTTAAAATCCAACAAACAAATACTTCGAAAATTTGCAGTTTATGCTGGAATAAAAGTTTCGTCAAATTACAACAGAAATAAAAAACCTTTGCGGCACTTGCTTTCACCAGATCCATTTCACCTTCGAGAGCTGCATCTAATAATAATGCAAGCGGATCGAAAACCACTGTTCTTGGAACTTTTTTAACTTTGCTGAGACGAAGAATACCCTAAAACACTTGCAATAATTTGAAACAATGAAGCTTTAAATGTGAAAAAAATCCTTAACTAACATCCAATAGTAACTTTTTTTATTATTTTTATTTTAAAAATATATGAAAGGAGAAGAATTTATTTATTTTTAAAATCTCATTTTGATATGATGTACATTGTGGGATGTTTTTTCCTCTCCTTCAGTGTACATCAAAATAATACCACTCATTTATTAATACATTCATCTCATGAATGTCAACAGAGATAAATGAATGAATGAATGAGTAAAAGATGAAACAAGTCCTAAGAATGGGATATACAAGAAAAAAAATATAAAATTAAGAAGAGAAAATAAGACTAAAAAGTGAGAAATTATTAAAATACCTTCTTCGGTAATGGCTTGATAAGTTCTGCAATACCCGATGTTTTATTTTTCACTTCCATTCCATTAATTACTTCTCCAACATCTTCCTTATTAACAGACACCTTTTCTTGCCCATATTCTTCCACTTCGTCAATTTCAACTGGTAATTCATCAAGTTGAGTATCCTTCATAAGAAGTTCACATACATATTCGGGAGGTGTTGTCGTAGTATCTTCCACAGTTTCCTTTTCTTCTTCATGAATTATTTCCGGTTTGCTTATTGCAGTTGCACTCTGAAATATCCATTTAACACTGAACAATTTTTTATATCAGTCACATAAGATCATTTCTATCTATACATTGAGAGTGTAAATTCTACGTCGAATTCTATTTTACAATATCAAATAATATGTATACCGGTTTAACGAGTAATTAAATTAAGTGAATAATTCGTCATATAGCTGATTAATCTAAACTAATTTGGAATTCAGCAATGGTTTCAGAATGTATCAGTCCAATTAGTAGCTAACTATCGAAGTCAATCGATTAACTGATTTTATAATAGATGTACATTTTGTGCATACGAATAATATGAGTAAAAATTTTTAGGATATTTGAGGTTTTAATTGAAATAACCAATATTCCACTAAAATTTTATTTGAAATCAAAAAGTTCATTTTTTTTTTTAAATTTAAAGCCATATTTTTGGAGTGGTAATTGCAATATACACCTTGTTTGCAACGGCAAAAAGATTGCCAATATTACATCCGACCAATAAATGAGTACGACCCTTTTTCTGTTCGTCAAGTAAAATCTTCCGGATGTATTCCGTTTCATCGCATGATGCACCATCTTGAAGAGCCCAGGATCTGAGAAGAAACGAAAAATTGAAGTAGTTAAATAATCTGAACTCATTTAACTTCTCGTTATTATAGAAAAAAATTAACGGATAAATAAACATTTTAAAAAATATGGAAGAGTATCGTAAATTCAAGATTTCTTAAAAAAAAAAAAAAAAAAACGAAGAAAAAGAATACAGTTTCTAACCTTCTCTTTGCAGCACGTAATGTATCGGGTCGTATAGAGATTTGATCTGCTCCCGTTAGTTTCGTACTATCGACTGTCTTTGACGGTAACTGTTCATCTTGCATTACTGCAGTACTATTCGACTTCATAATGATATTCTTCTGTTCTTGCGGCACAAGCTTTTCCACTATTTCAGATGTAGACGATGATAATTTTTTACTTAGGTGATCAACTGCATCGAACGTCTTCTCCTCCAGTTTTGCTCTTTCATTATTAAATGTATTTTCAACTGTTGGATATGGATCTTTCGGTGGTGAAGGTGAACTATTACGATCCACATAGGTAAAATTTGCTCTGAAGAATTAAATTATAATCAAAATTTGAAAATCAGTTCAAATTTAAAAAATTTTACTTTGGAATAAGAATATTTCAATATGAATAAGATTTGAAGAATGGTACCACTAAGCTAAGTGAACATTCATAGCTGCAAAGGTAACTTATGAAATGAATCAAAGCTAATAATTTAAAAAATTATGCCAAAAGTTTAAAATATGCACCGGTTTAGTATTTCTTTAGCATATACATAAACTAAAAACTGGCTAGAATCAATTATCAAATATTCAGCAAAATACGATACTTGTCTCTTGCAAACGTAGAAACGCTGAATGATTTATTTAGGAGCTGAGGAGGACAGCTTGAAGACAGCTCAGATTTGGTATCCACGAGAGATTTTGACTGAGTAATCTGGAAATAATTATCATATCCCGAATTATTTACTAATACTATTTGGATGATTTAGAATGCAAGTGTAAACTGATAACCAATAAAGAAATAGGAAATTGAGAATTAAATGAAAAAAACTTAGCTTAATCTAAGTGTTGTTAAGAATTCAAAATGTGACATTAAGTCCTTTTTTTCGTAAATACTTTAAACTATCAAAAATGTGGGTACAAGAAGCAAATAATCTTAGCAAATGACTTTAAATAGCTGAAAAGCTTGCTGATATGATAACATAAATAAATTACTTGAAAAGGTTCAATAGACGCTCTTGGTCGATAGGGCAAATCAACAGAAGGATGTCTTAACCTTCCAGAATCTGAGGTAGGTGGAATCTGCTGCAATATTCCAATGTCATTTCCTAGAAAATCCATTCGCCTAATATGAGGTGCTGAATTCTGGGAAGTTAATGTGAGAGATTTCGATCCATTAGTATCATTTCGTAAAATGATATCACTGTTTGATGCTGCAACTGATGATGATGACATTATAGATAATGTTTGCGTAGTATCGACCTGAAAAATTCAGTTTTAAAGTAAAACATAGCAATAAATTGAATGCATGTTAACTGTAAAACATTTTTGCAATTCAAAATTTAACAAATTATAACGAGAATGAAACACTGAAACGGACAAATACTTCTATTCTCTTTTTTCTAAATTCAGTAAATTAATAATAAAGAGAGAAAGAGAAAATCACAGTGAAACTCAATGATTTGATTCAAGAACAATTCTAACTGATTCTCTCTTTTCATTAGTCATAAAATTAATTGTTAGTGAGATTGAGTATTTGATAAGAAAATTTAAAAATCAAATACACTAACGCTTGTAGGCCTCAGTTGCGAGTTCATCAATTTCTGTTGCTGTTCCCGAGCGGCATTTAATGCTATCAACCGACGACGACGTAATATATCCAACTTAAATCAAGAAAAAATGAGAAATTACGAATGAATATATCTCAACCAAACCATACACCTTCATTTAACTGCAGTTTTTTTCTTCATTCAAATTACATTCATTCAGTTTACGAATCTAATTTTTTCACGAGACTTAAATGGCATAGTTGACAATGCTTTACACTTATCAGATCTCATGTACTCATCTTCATAACTTAAAAAAACATTTCACTGGAGAAGAGGAAAAAGTAATTGTAAATTAATTTTGTTAATGTTAAACAACTGAATCACTTTAAAGATTAAACTAAGTTTAAACAAAAACAATGTATTCGTACCTGTGCCTGTAAGGAAGTAATCTTAGAAATCACACTTCTTAAATGTTGTTCCTGTGACGTATAACTAATCTGCAAATCACTCAATTGCCTTTCAGCAATCCTTCGACGAGCTGCTGCTTCCTGTGTTTCACGTTCTATCATTTTTAAACGAGCCATTTCACGTTCCTCAAACAGTATCTATAAAATGACATAAAATAATCGAATAGAAAGAGGCGGAATAAGGAAAGATTGTAACAAACTAATTAAAATTGTATATAATGCTAAAGAGAAATAGAGAAAGATTTGGTTTCATAACTTATCAAAATTAAGATCACTGAATAAAAATTTCACAAATTAAGGTTATTTTGGAAAATCCAAAAAAAAAATTTCACTGATTTATCACTTTATAAAATGACCGAAAATTATACTTTGCTTCATAATAAAAGCTGCACATTTGAAATCAAAAATCTTTGAATATCCGTTCGTAAAATTCTAATATTATTTCAGTCCAATACTCATTAACTACATAATTACGAAAACATCTCATCAGTTATAATTACTAACGTTCTGCTCTGATAATTATTAAATTATCTTCTGATAACTATTAAATAAGAATTTTGATAACACAGACCTCATTCCTGAGGACAGCTAAACGTATAGGTGCATTATCGACACGATTCCCACGTAACTCACGATCATGAATCATTCGCCGATTGGCGTCAATCAAACGTCGTTGCTGTTCTACAGTTTGCATCAAGTCATCATATCTAATAGAGTTGGAACTAAAAAGAATTTAACTTACAATTTACAAACTTTAAATTAAGTGTATCTCAATAAAGTGATAATTTCTATCTGTTTATTAAGATTAATTTATATTAATTTACAAGGATTATTTTCCCGCTGAGATAACACCTATAATTGTGAGAGGGAAAAAAACATCCCAGAATGCACATCATATCAAAATGATATTTTAAAAATAAATAAATTCTCCTCCTTTTATATATTT